>JANUYF010000001.1:119893529-120131029 GCA_026167975.1 Phrynosoma blainvillii | reverse complement strand
CACATGAATACATATACACAAAATATATATACACAATGTTTATATATATAAAAATTACCCTTGGCAGAATATATATACACATGAATATATATACACAAAATATATATACACAATGTTTATATATATAAAAATTTCCCTTGGCAGAATATATATACACATGCACACATACTTGTGCCTCCACATTCACTGGCGTTAGGAGCACAGGACTCCTGTGAAAGTGAAAAAACAGCAAATAAACAAACAGTACTTTTTTTTTTTAGCCTGAGAGAACACCTCTCTAGGAATTTCTAGGTCCTCCAGCAGAACTCTGTGGTCAACATCTGCCAGAATTTGACCACAGAATCATGTTGCAGGACCTACAAATGCCTAGAGAAGTGTTTTCTCTAGGAATCTTTAGGTCCTCCAGTGCAACTTTATGGTTAGCTTCCGGCAGAATTTCTTGGGAGGACCTAGAGATTCCTAGAGAGAGCATGTTAATTAAATCCGCAAATAATGAAAGCCGCAAATGTGGAGGGCTGAGTGCGTTTATGTATGTGTGTGTGTGTGTGTGTGTGTGTGAATATCGATGAGAGAGAGAAGAGTGATTTGGGAAAGAAAGGCAGTCAGTTTCTGCCAAGAATTGCTCATCTCTGTCATACACACACACACACACACACACGAGACATAGATGTAAGTGATAGTGGTTTGGAAAGGAAAGGCAACCTGTTTCTGCCAAGAATTGCTCCATATACATATATCTATATCTATATATAGATATATATATGGATATATATAGATATTTATAAACACACACAATAACATTCTCTCTCTCTCTCTCTCTCTCTCCCCATGGTTTCGCATGCCATAGCTTTGCCAACACGGTTTAGGTTCTCCAGCACAACTCTATAGTCAACCTCTACCTGAATTGTGCTGGAGGACTCAAAGATTCCTAGAGAGAACATATTAATCAAAATTGTAAAAAAACCTAAACCACAAATGTGGAGGGCCAACTATAATCTCTCTCTCTCTCTCTTCAAGGGTTGCCATGTTGGCCATACAGCAAAGTGCAATTAACATCCCAACAGGGATACCTTGATGAGGTCAACCAGAAGGCACAAAATTCAGTCCTCTCTGTCTAACATAGGAGCTTGTCACTTCACAAAGGAGAGAGGTAACTTGGGTTGCATCTGCACTGCAGGAAGAATCTAATTTGACACCACTTTAAATTGATGTGTTTTAACTAATGTTTGTTAATTATTGTTGTCCTCCACCTTGAGCCATAGGAAGTGGTGGGTAAGAAATTTATTATTATTATTATTACTATTATTATTACTATTATTATTGCCATGGGTCAGTGCTGTGGAATCCTTGGAATTGTAGTTTGCTGTGGCACCAGAACTCTCTGGCAGAGAAGGTTAAATGACTCACAAAACTAGTTTCTAGAATTCTATAGTACTGAGCCATGGCTGTTAAAATGGTGTCAAACTGGATTATTTCTGCAGAGTGGATCCAGCCTTGGGTCTCAAGGAGTAGCTCTTTGTTTTACTAATGGAACTTAATTGTGTGATTTCAAAAAAAAAAATCCTTGGAGTGCCAGGAGGAGGCTATGGCCAGGAGGAGAAGGGGCCTGCCTGCATAAATATCCCTCTAACACTACCTGAACTGAGAATACCCACATCTTGACAAAATGCACACTTGAGACTAATCCCCCCCCAAAAAAAATATATGGCTGCTTGCTTTTTGGAAGATTATTGGGTTGTGAAGGAAAAACAAAATATTGTGCGTGGGTCAGGTTCTCTCTCCTTCCACCCCAACTTCAGGTGTCACCTTTCAGGATTTTTCCTCCCCAGGTGGAACAGTTGAGGATTCAAGCTAAAGAATTCTGTACATCTGAGCAGAAGGTTCCATTTTCCTTCAGTGACACCAATTTTAGAGGATTAGTACAGCTAAGTCGAGGGCATGTAACAAAGGATGTAAAGGATGGGGCAAAGGAAAACAATGTCAATGAACTTAGAAAAGTTCTAGCTGACTGACTCTTTGTGCTCACGCTAAAGGCTGGATGGATGAAAGAGTAGAGGGAGGTCAGTGCTTCCAGGATAGATTACACTCTTGCCTTTCACCAGGGGATGGTTCCTTTATTTTATAAGAGTTAAGGCAGGGGTAGGCAACCTAAGCCCCGGGGGCCGGATGCGGCCCCCCGAGGCCTTTGGACCGGCCCCAGGCCGGTCCTGCTGCCGCCGCCGCCGCCGCCACCCACCACCACCTCCCGCCATGATGATATTGATTATTGTTGTTATTACTTGTTCTTGGGGTTTTCTTGACAAAATCTCCACAGGGGTTTTGCCATGGCTTTTCTGGGGCTGAGAGAGTGTACATGCATATTTTTTAAATATTATTTTATTTAATTTTTTAATTTTTTAATTTTTAATTTTAATTTTTATTTATTTATTTATTTATTTATTTATTTTTGGTGCTTCGGCCCCCCAATTGTCTGAGGGACAGCAACCCGGCCCCCGGCTCAAAAAGGTTGCCTACCCCTGAGTTAAGGTATAGTACATACTTTGACCCATGGATAGGTTGACTCAGGTTTTTTGGTTCAATTTTTTTGCTAAAATTTCTAGACCAGGGGTCCCCAAACTACAGCCTGCAGGCCGGCCTTCCTACTGCATGGCCGGTCCTGCCGCCGGACACAAAATGACGTCTGGAGTCGTGCGCATGTGTTTGGTGTTGCGCGCGCATGCGCACGACTCCGAGCGCCATTTTGGAACACAAAATGGTGCCCGGCGTTGCGCACGCCTCCGGCTCCCCAGAAGATTTGGGGACCAGCAAACCAGCTCCAGGATCAAAAAGTCCGGGGACCCCTGTTCTAGACTCATACGTGAGTATGTACAGGAAGTGGTGTAGCAACCTTCTTGGAAGCAAACATAAGTGATTTTTAACGCTTGTTCTCAGATAAGGATGGTCACAATCCCAAGTTGTCTCTTTTCTCTCTGGCTTAAAGACCACAATGTCAGGAGTTGGAAGAAATAGTGCTAGCATAATTCTGATGTTTAATTCATGCTGTTTCATTTAAAGCTTTTTGTCTTCTAATGTAGATTTGGAATGGAAAATCATCTATGTCGGCTCAGCAGAAAGTGAGGAATACGATCAAGTTTTAGATTCAGTTTTGGTGGGCCCTGTACCTGCAGGAAGGCATATGTTTGTTTTTCAGGTAAGTTTTGTTTTTATACATTTTGAAGATGCTACAGAATTATGTTTAGATACCATGACTACATGACACTACTGCACATGTCACAGATCTGAATGTTAAATGTAAGTGAAGTTTAGACCTGTCATATTCTAAGAAGTCAGCAGATCTAAGATTTAATCCAATCTTGGTAGTGGTGATTAGGCCCTAGAGTCCAAGGTGGATAGCTTGTGGCCCTCCACTACTAAGCGAAAGAGCCAGCGTTCTCAGAGACTACTCTGTGATCATATGGCCAGCATGATTACACAGAATGCTGTTTGCCTTCCCACTGAGAAGTGGCACCTATTTATCTACTTGCATTTGCATGCTTTTGAACTGCTAGGCTGGCAGAAGCTGGGACTAGTCATGGGAGCTCACACCATCATGTAGCACCTGGGCCTTGAACTGCTAACCTGCCAATCTTGTAGTCAACAGAGTCAGTCTCCATTCTCTTCTTGGAGTACCCAAAAGAAGCATCAACCCCTCTACTATGTCATCCATTTTAGGGAGACCACAAACAGTTATGCCTGTCAAAACTTTTAAAAATCTTAAGCATTGTTTTCCTTTACTTCAGTCTTTACATCCTTTGTTAAATGCTGCTAGGTATTACCCTTGACTTATCCACGGGTAATAGCAAAATCCATAATTTTGGCCCCAAAACCTGCCCTTGACTTATACATGAGGTCGACTTATAAGTGAGTATATATGGTATGTTGATTTTAGTCATTGTGGCTTAGTTCTTAATTGGCTGCTATGTTTTTGGTAGTTCCATATTTTTCCTTTGAGCAATACTGGGGAACCTGTTGGCCCCCAAATGGACAGAGTTCTTGGAAGCTAAGCAAGGTCACTTGAAGTCTCTCTCTCTCTCACACACACACAATATTAAAATATATAAATAAAGAAAAAAAGTTATTTCTTTTGCACTGGGATCTAGGATAGAGACACAATTTTTAAGACAGGAACTCAGACATAACCCCTCCATAGGAAAGACAGGTCTCTATTGAAGTCATGCATGTACTATTTTTGGGCCTATAATCAGTTGCTGGTCCACCTGAGCAGTTCCATTGAATGAGTTGCTGAATGTTACATATTACTTCTATTGACTCAGAGGTCTACACTAGTAATTGGGTACTCAGATCTTTTCATTTAATGTATTTTAGCCATTGCCTATTTTCAGAGGAATAATCTAGCTCAGGGGTTCAAGTTCCAGTTTGTTCACTGTATTGTTTGTGCTTCAATTTGTGGTTCCAAAATGAGAAATTAGACTTCTTCATCTTTAAATGAGTTACCACTTTTGTAGGGAGTGCGAACATTAATCTAACATTTTCTAGGGGAGCAAGGCATAGAAAAGGTTGGGAAACACTGATCTAGCCATTGCCTATTTTTAGAGGAGTGTCTTCTGTAGAGAATTGCTTGTAGTCTGTTAGCATAGTCCACCTGCTCTCGGTAGATACAGCTCTGGTTTGAAGGGTGAGGTTACTGTGCCTGTTAGTGCAGGGATGGCTCCAGATGTTGGACTACAGCTTTTAAGCAGTCTTTGCACCTGTCATTGAAGTATGCTGCTGCTTGCAGCCCACCAATATCTGGAGGGCCTCACGTTGCCTACTTTTACTCTAAGATGTGAGCACAGTTCTGGCCAGGAATCTGTCTTCAGGAAAAGTGAAAGCATATGCAATCTAGCCATTTGGTAGTTCATGCAAACCATGATTTAGTCAACCATGGTTCATGTAGCTGCTTATTAAGCTTTGTTGTTCTTTTCTCTAAACTGACAATAAAACTAGAATGTACACATGGCTTCTGATATGACTTCTTCCAAAGTTTACTGGATACAACATCATAACAGTTCTGGTTAAATGATAAAAATATGTGGACAAATTGAAAAGGTAGCTGTGTTGGCCACTAATAATAGTTCAGGTGATATTCTTTCTAGATGAAGAAGTAATTGTTCTTTACATAATACTTTTACTGGAACGGATAACCCCAGTATGTCTGAATGCCCTAAACTAGTGGCATAAAAATTTATACCTGAATAACCTGCCCTAATACTACATTTTTGTACTTTAAAATTTGTAGGCCTTGTGAAGGGTGGGTTCAGGCAATTTATCTAAGGGACTGAAATAATTCACTGGTGATTTAAAATGCTTTAATTTTTATCAAGATGTGAATCTCTTTTTCCATTTAAATAGTTAAGTACTATCAAGTGGGAATTTTTTGGTCAATCTTGTTCTAACATTTTTTGTTCTGTTTTTGTTTTTTGCTTGCAGGCAGATGCTCCTAATCCAGGCCTTATTCCTGACGCAGATGCTGTAGGAGTAACAGTTGTGTTAATCACCTGCACCTATAGAGGTCAAGAATTTATTAGAGTTGGCTATTATGTAAACAATGAATATACGGAAACAGAACTGAGAGAGAATCCTCCAGTAAAGCCTGACTTTTCTAAGGTAGGATATGCATGTCTTTAGTTCTGGATTAACTTCTCAGGTTCAATTTAAATAAAAAAGAATTGAAACCAATGAGTAAACCAGGCATTTTTTAAACTAAAATATATGACTTGTATTGGATTTTTTTTTTTAAAAAAGGGTTTCTCAAACTAAAATCATCTTGTGTCAAACAATAAGTACAATAAGTCTTCCATATCCATGGATTCAACCATCTGCAGCTTGAAAATATTTTTAAAAGTTATAAATTCCAAAAGGCAAACCTTGAATTTGCCATTTGATATAAGGGATACCATTTTACGACACCATCGTATTTAATGGGACTTGAGCATCCATGGATTTTGGTATCCGTAGGAGGCTACTGAGACAAAACCCCAGCAGATACCAAGGGCCCACTGTATATTGTGCATACCTTTAAAAAAGTAGTCAGTTACTGTGACAATTTATTCCTATATATGGGGGTCTTAAGAGGAAGTAGATGCAGATTTGCAGGTGTTTTCAGAGTTTTGATAGGGATTTCTGATATGCAGGTTTCCATAGCAGTATTAGTCTTTGCCCCCAAATGACTATGCTTTAAAAGCAAATCAAAGCACAGCAGACCTTGAGGAAATGTGTTTTCCTGTATCCCAGCAGTAGATCTAAGTGTTGGGATCTGGAATTGGTTTACACATTTCTGGGGTGAATATGTGCTCAGAGAGGCTCTAATATGAGATGCATTTCTGCCTGATTGAGCTAGATTTGTGGGATTTACTTTGCCTTTTAACTATAACTTAGAAATAAATAATTACAGTTAGCCCTCCACATTTGTGGGGCTTAGGGGCATGCCCCCTCACCAAATAAGTGGGAGGAAAACTGTGACTATAAATAGAAATAAAAATCACGAATGGTCAGCTTCTGGTGGACATTTACCATAGATTCCTTCTAGAGGACCTAGAGATTTCTTAGAGAGAACATATTAATCAAATCTGTGAATCATCAAATTGGTGAAAGGGAAACCAGCAAATATGGAGGGCTGACTGTATATTCACTTATATTGGAGAAAATATTGCCTAGTTGCTGATAAGACACATAGCCACACAGTCCATGTTTTGTTCTGCAAGCCAGTCTATTATTTTGCAGGCACATCTTAGGTAAAACGTCATTATCTATATTCCAGTAGCACAACCCCTGTTCAGTTTGAGATGAGGTCTCAGAGTATATTAGATCAATATTAGAACGTATGAATAAGTGCTACTGAGTGTATTATGTATCATTCCTTGAAAAAGGAACATTGCTCATCATTCCAAATTACTCTTTGCTTTGCTTTATTTTTTATTTTTATTTTTTGAAGTGGAATTTAAAGAAAATAATGGGATTCAGGCCTGTATTATTCAGAAATATAACTAAGGGCAGCTGTAGTAAAGGAGTTGTTATCTTCCTTCACACCCCTAAGCTTTGCTATACTATTTCAGCTGGCAAAACAAAAATGTCCAGATCTGTTACAACAATTAAGTCTCCCTATTTTTAAATTTTGTTTCAGGCAGGAGTGCATTATCTGTATGGCTTGATTTCATTCAAAATAATGTGTGTTGACGTTTAGAACAGTAGCACTGAACTACAAAACTGTATGCAAATTGATAAAATACAGCTAGTTTAAATTTTAAATTTAAAGCAAATGATACAATTTAGTTTGTGCGATAAAATACGCAATTTGCATCTAGCTCTTAACATGCTTATGAAACATTAGGTCAGTTTTGGAAATATTAATGCCTTCATGACCATTCTTTGAGACACTAGGGTCAAGTTAAGCTCCAACAGGGCTCTTAATTTTAACTGTTGAGCTATTTTGAATTTCTACAGTGGAACACCAGTTTGTTTAGTTTTTGAGTATGAAGATCTGAGCCATAAACTACAATTGCCAGGGGCAATGAATGGAAAATCTGGATCATGGTGTGAAAAATTAAGGGGCCAGCGGGAAGGGATGGTGTGTTGCAGCGAGGTGGGAGGTCCTTTTCTATGCAGGGCAAATAATACGTGAGGAGGCACATGCTGGTTGTGGGTGAGGCTGAAGCTGGTGGTAGTTGGGGCCTTTTCTTTCACACACATTTGCACAAGTTGTTGTTTACTGGTTGGTTAAGGGGAAGAATTAATCTAAGATTTACTCGCTTATGACACTTAAACTGTTGTAATATTTTGCCACCACCTGCTCTTCTGGTCAAAATCTAATCAGACACTAATGGTAGTGGTTGGGGTTTTGTGTCCCTTTTCTTTGGCAGCCTTTGGCACTGCAAACCTGCTTCATAGTTTCTTGGTCCTTTGGGGCAGGTTTTGAGGGTGCATGGTTGAAAACCATTGTGAGAGAGAGGGCCTGTACTCCTACTGCCTGCACTGACATAACAAGCTCTGGCAAATACCATGACAGTCACTAAGTGTCACAACATTCCAGCATGGGTATACAATTGTGATGGATCTCAAGGCCGGTTTTCTGCCTTTGAAGCCCTATGGGAAGCATATGGGCTGCCAAAAGTGGCACATACATCCTGAAGTCCACTACTAGTTTTTTGGGGAGTGGGGGGGCATGCTAAACAGTGCATGTGGCCCCTGTAACCTATTTAAAAGTTGACTTGCTGCACTTGGGAGCTTCCAGCACAAGCAATTTACCAGTTCTTTTGACTAGAAAAAAATGGGAGTTGGAGTGGTCAAGGGCCAGAAAAATAGTCTTGGGGTGCCATGTGGTCCTGGGGCACAATTTGTCCATCCCTGTTTTAGAGTAGGAGCAGCTTCATTATTCTCTCCCCTGTACTGAAATTGTGAGGTTCTGTCTCAGGAATCTTAAATACTTGATATAGTTCCTAAATGTTCATTAACTCCCTTGTTTTCCAGCTCCAAAGGAATATTTTGGCATCTAATCCCAGAGTCACAAGATTCCACATTAACTGGGAGGATAACACTGAAAAACTGACAGATGCAGAAAGCAGCAACCCAAACCTTCAATCACTCCTTTCTACAGATGCACTGCCTTCTGCTTCAAAAGGGTGGTCAACATCAGAAAATTCATTAAATGTCATGTTAGAATCTCATATGGACTGCATGTGACCTTCTGCCCTTCAACGCTCTGTATGTCTGAGCTGTAGACACACACAAGACACAACCATCACCTTGTACCTATTCCCTTGGAACTACGTATTCAACGAAATGTGAAGAATTTGTTTAAAACAAAACTTCCCACATTCTGTAGAAAGTTTATAAGGAAAAAGTATTTGAGTGGCTGTATAAATAAAACTATTTTTAAATAACCCTGAGGCCTTGTTATTAAAATGTATGATATGTATGCTTTTTTCACTTTGTTAATAAGTGTGGGTGGAGGGAACAGGACTTAACTTTACCTGTAGGTAATAAGTAGTCTTTTCACATACATTTGCAAAATAGCTTTAATAGCTTCTGGGTGGGAAGCAAGGTATAGTCTGTACCAGTAGTGTCACGGGTGTGTGGGCTGCACTGAGTGACACAACTGAAGGGGAGTGACAGAGCGGCCCTCTACCTCGACGTGTAGCAGGGAGGGAGAGGGCCTTGCAAGTAAAGCCATGTGGAGGGGGGAGGGCCTGGCATCCTTCAGTCCCTGCTCTGCACAGCTTTACTCATGAGTAAAGCTGCGTGGAGCAGGGAGGGAGGACTCCCTCTGCTCCCACCCCCAGGGCCCTGGTTGTACATTCAGTTTAACTGCCACCTTATTAATTGCTAAGACTGCAGTTGTTCACAAGTTTTGATCCTAGACTGTGTTAGGTAGAGCACTACCAGTTGCAGCAACTACTTTGCAGTTGTGGCAAAGAAGCTCGTCAAAGGGCCTTTGCAGACTGCTAGAAATAGTACAAATTGAATCCACTTTAACTGCCCTGGCTCAGTGCTAGGGAATTTATCTTTTTCTGAGACATTGAGCCTTCTCTAGAGCTCTGGTGCCACAATAAACTACAGTTCCATGATTCCCTAGCACTGAGTCAGGGCAGTTAAAGTGGACTCAAACTATTTCTGGCAGTCTGCAAAGGCCCTAAGTCTACAAGGCTTTACCAAAGTCTCAAAATGTAAAACAACATCCCATTAGCTTGGAGGATGATCTCAGTCTGGTGCCTGTACCTGCTCCATGAGCTGCTGGTTAGCATAACTTGTATACCAGCAGCCATGAAGCGGGGCCTGGTCTGTGAGCTGCCCTAGATTGCTTTCTCTTACTTTTGGAATGAAGCAGCTTCTTAAAAGAGAAAGTAACACACTATTGGTGCTTCACAGCCTAACAGGATCTGAGCCTGACTGGTGTATCATCCAGGTGGCTGGGTGCCAGCCTGGTCCAATGGTTGCCAGTCACATGGGGAGAAGGGAGTATCTGTTTCAGCATAGTATCTTCACAGGAGTATAGACAGGTGAGTCATGCATTTCACTACCCCTCCCAATTCACCTCAAAACTGTGCTGCTTGTCTCTAGTCAATGGCAGGCTATAAATGCTATCCTGGAAGGCTACTGTTAGATCCAAATGCTTGAGAGCTCCTTGCCCTGGATTGTTGGGTAAAAGGTGAGAAATAGAACCCAGACGCCAAAAACGGGTGCATCTGCACTATGAGCAGGGAATTAAATCAAGGTTGGGAATTGTGAGACCTTCCAAATGTTGCTGTTCTACAATTCCCAGCATCCCTCCCCACTGGTTAAGCTGGCTAGGCTGCTGCAGTCAACATCTAGAAGGCTATGTGACTCCCATCCCTGTTCTTAACATCCAATATGTACTATTCTTTTCCTCTAACATGATGCCGGTTGAGAGAGGAATCAGTTCCTATGACTAATGAAAGCCATATCCTGAGCATCAATCTTGGATCCTCCTAAAGCAGGAGGGGACAATGTATGACCCTTCAGATACTGGATAGCACCTCCCATGGTACCTTATTGGAAGATGTAACATCTGAAGGGCCACAATTTCCTCACCTCTGTTCTAAAGTGTATCCAAAACTGGGTTGAAATTGCAGAAGGTGCTCTTGCATGATACACCATGTGAATACATTAAGCTACTTGGTAGTGTGTCAAACCACTCCCCCCTCCCCCAAATCTAGCATATTCCTGTCCCATTGGCAGGGATTAAAGGCTGCCTTATACATCTACATAGTCAAGCAATACATCACATGGATTTAATGAGAGACCACCCCTTGAGGGCCTTGCCCCAATACAAATTAGGCAACTTGGAACAAAATCATATGAGGGAGAAGAGTTGACCTGCTAATGGCAGTAACTGATGGCCTCTGCATCAGTTACTTTACTCATTCCTGCATTTTCAGTCAATGCAGGGGGGTGTTCAGTGGGGGATGGACACAGAAGGACAAGGGTGTGTAGGCTTGCAGAATGTGGCACAGGAGTTTGGAGACAGGGGAAGCACATGGGTGGGGAATTATTAGCTGCAGTGGGGGCACTAGCTATGGGTGTGGAGATGCTGACAATTGGGAAAACCATTGGTGCCATTAATGGGATATTGGCAGGCCTCCAGTGGATGGAAAGCACAGTAGCTGTGAATCCTGGAGAGATTGTCAGAAACTAATTACTGACTCCTCTATCCTCAAAATAAATATCTGATGCAAAATTATCCTGGTGGGCTCAAGTTCTGGGGTGGGGCTCTCACCTACCTAGCTTAATTTGATGTCTCTGCATTCGAGTATCTCCATTTACCTGCACTGGTAGATCCAATTCCTGCTGTAAGCACAGCTCGTGGAGTAATCTTTACTGCATATTTCAGAAATTGAGATTTTCCTGTCCCAGGGTCTCCAACCAACAAAAGATGAGATTCACCTTGCAGGGAAAGAAATGTACAAATGTTTTCTAAAGTGTAAGTTGAGTCCAACAGCAATTCAACAGCAAGGCTAAGGAACAACAGAACAGAATTCTGGTATAGTCCCCATTTATACTTTTATTATTCAAATGAAAGACTTTCCCACAGGTGAATACATGTATACTCAGAGCATGGAAGGGTCTTCCCCATTTGCCCTCTGCATTTTATCTGCTCTGTCCACTGAAACAGATCCCATACATTGTAACCAATGCGTTAACTTGCAAAACGTAGATCTCAAATTTTTTGAGTAAAAAATGTGCATTTTCAAGTGCCATGTGTTAGAACAATAACATTTTTACACTTATTATGTATACTTCTTTAGTTTAGCTATAATACAGAAAAAGATAAACATAAACCTCTGGTTTAGGTATTACTGGATTTTTTTGCTCTTCATTATTATGCAAAAAGATGTATTTAATCTTGTGTTACTAAATGGAATGGTAAACTAAAATTTAGTTTCCACTAGAGTGATGGCATGTACCACCTTGCATAGCCCAGTTTTGTCTTTCAACAACGCAAACAAAAGCAATCAGTTCAAAGTTTACAGCAGGACTGGGCAACTGCCAGGGGTTTAAGGGCCCAATGTCCACCTGCAGGACACTAGAAGGCTGCTGTATCCCCATCACTGCATTTAATTTTAAAATATCTTTTACCAAAACAAACTCAATTCAAAATTTATTGGGGTTAGATTCCTTTATTGACAAGGACATAATCCAGAAATTGACTTCTGGTTTACTTCCTTATTTTAAAAAGACCTAAATCAGGGCAGGCTCCCAAAACAATGGACTTGCTCCTCACCCCCTAAAGAATACAGGGGTTAAAAACAATATAAGGGTGGATGGGATGTAGCCCTTCAAGGTCCTGCAGGAAATCAGTTGCCCATCCCTGCTGTAAACGTCCAGGCAACTGCTTTTGGGTTTAAGTAAAAACTGGAGAAAATGTGGAGGTGCAAAAATTATGACAGGTGGGCTGGGGATCCCCAGAGGTGACAAAAATGGCCCTGAGTGCTGTTTGCAGCTTGTAGGCCACATTTTCTCCACCCTTGATTTACACTTACAAGTCTATGGAAGACTTGCAGTCAAGCCTGGAAAGAAGCTAGCATTATGACAGATCTTCTGGAGTCACAGACTGACAGATATACTCCTAAATTGCTGTTTGAACAGGCATGAGAAATATCAAACCCAGGAACTCAAACCCTGGCCCTCTGGTTCCTCCTATCCCACAACACCATAGTTTCCTGGTTTCACAGCCATTGTGTAGACTTTCCATTCTATTCTAAGAGGTTGAAATGCCAATCCTAGGGTTTAGTTATAGTAAGAGAATTATGCTAAAATATGCCAGCATTTCTGGTTTCTTCCTTTTGTCTTCAGCCTACGCACACTGGAATGCAGCCACCAAGATCTCTATGAAATTGAATTTGGCTCTGAGGCAGAGTGTCTTTTCACTTTGATATCAGGAGAAGTAAAATGTTTATGAAGCCATCCAAAACATGAGTGACAGTTATGCTAGTCTGTTACATCAAAAACAACTGCATATTTGTGGCACTTTGGACTAAAAATCCTCTGTTCGTCATAAGCTTTTACAGGCTTAAATCCTAATACTGACTAGAGTAGACCCGCTGACTCAACTGGATCTACATACATGTTGACTTTTATTCCTGTTATTATGTGTCTTCAAGTCAAATTTGAGTTATATTGAGTTATCACAAAGTTTTCTTGGAAAGATTTATTCAGATGAGGTTTGCCGTTAACTTCCTTTATGGCTGAGAGATGTGCCCAAGGTCACCCAGTGGGTTTCTGTGGCTGAGTGGGGATTCAGACTCTGGTCTTCCAAAGTCCTTGTCCACCACTCAAATTACTACACTACTCTGGCTCTATGTGCGGACTCACCATTGAATAACAGATTCAAAGAGGTTACTCTAGCTGGGACTTACTAACAAGATTCCAGCCATGAACTACAGTCCAAAAGCCACATTAAACATTATGACAAATGAGACCTTGTCCTTCAAGTTACAGGTTGAGTCTCCCTAATCCAAAATGCTTGGGATCAGAAGTGTTTAAGATTTCTGACTTTTTTGGATTTTGAAATATTTGCACAGGCATAATGAGATATTTTGTAGATAGGAGCCAAATCTAAACATGAAATTCATTTATGGTTCATATACCCTCATACACATAGCCTGAATGAATTTTTATACACAATATTTTAAATGATTTAGTGCATGAAGCACAGTTTGTGTACATTGAACCATCAGAAAGCAAAGGTGTTACCCATGAAAAAAAAAAAGGTTTATGGAATATTTTGGATTTTAGAATTCTGGATGTAATAAAATCACACCCCTAAGTGCCTTTGTGCCCTTTGGTATTGAGTCCCTGACCAGTGTAATTTTTACCCATTTATATACACTGCTTCAGAGCTTTCTTATACATTGCTGTTCCTTCCCCATGACTGTAGCAAACAGACCAAAAAGACTATTTGTTTTCCCCTTGACTCTGCAACAGCAGCAGCATAGATACCAATATAGCCCCAGAAAGAGAAAACTTGTTCTTTAGAATTTCTGAGGGAAATGGAATATATTGGATTCCTCCAGACACCAATGTGAAAAGATATAAATTTCCTTTACAGGCTGTAATAATGACGTTAAGACGAAAAGATAATGTTGTCAGAGAATATAGGAATGATTATTCATTTATTGACAGCAGCACAAATACCTGTTAGTTTCATGTAGTTAAAAAGTCCACCTGATTGACTTACTATGGTATGAAATACAGTACAGTTTTTACAATGGGCAATTTAAAAATATAGCAAAATTAAGGGAAGTAAGTAAGTAAACTGAGTTGTTGTTGTTGTTGTTTTTTGAGACACAGAGTATAAGAGGTAATATAACCATATGTTTTATTGGCTATATTGTAAAAAAATATTAAGAGTAATACTCTAGACACCAGATCCTGTCTGATCTTGGAAGCTAAACAGGGTCAGCCCTGGTTAGTCCTTAGATGGGAGACTGCCAATTAATTCTCATTTTTGTATGTTATACTTCAGAGAGAAGAACTGGCCAAACCACTGCTGAATATTCCTTGCCAAAGAAAAGCCTATAAAATTCATGGGGTCGCCATAAGTTGACAAGTGACTTGAAGACACACACACACACACCTTCCTTATAGAGAAGAATATTTAACTCTAAAAAGGATGGCCAGAATTCACTAAGGCAGTTATGAATGTGTAACCTACAGTTATGCATTCATGACTGGTCTATATACACGATCCCTATGTATTATCTAGTTTAGGAGACATGTAAGGATTCTGAAAGTTGCCTAATCCCCGCTTACTGAACAGCAACTGCTGTGATCAATGAGGGTCTGTTCCCCTGTTGATCACTGAATCAGTTGACTGATGTTCTCACACCCGCCTTCCTGTATGTAATCTCTGGTGCAAGGGGGTTCAATCATGAGAGGGAGTGGGAATGTCAGTCAGCTGCTCTCTGGTAAGTGGGAATGAGAGGTCAGGCTAGGAGATACTGCATAGCTATGGAACTAAGGTGTTTACACATTTGCTACTGCCTTAGTGAATTCCTGCTGATAAGTCATGATTTCGTTTCTAGATACTGTTATCTTAGGGCCCATCCAGATGGACTAGAAAAACCAGAAAGTCCTTGGTTTTGCTCTTGTCCTTTTAAGTTTTTAATTTTATTTATTTTTGTGGGGGCAGGGAGATTTCTGGAGATGACATTTTTTCCATCCTGAAGTTTTTCCAATGAACTCCCAATTCTTTCAAGGACTTTTTATTATTCCAATTCCCCAGGTCAGCTTAATTAACCAAGTATTCCCAAAATGAAATCAACCTTTCCATGGCTGTCTGTTTTTGTCATCCTGGAACTAGTCAAGATAGCTGCCCACAAAGAAACACGGTTCCTGGCTGCTCCAAGGGCAGCAGATTGAACAGAGATCAAGCAAGGGAAAGAGGAAAGCTAGCAATAAAAGAAAATGATCCCAATGTTTAGCTATTGTAATACTGCTAAGGTAGTTCAACATTTTGTAAACTCCTGAATAATAATTAAAAAGGGCTCAGTGGAAATTGGTGGACCCAGGATATTTCAAGAAAGATTTTGGATGCAAAATCATGAATACATAGATAAAATCAAAACAAAAAGAACTGGAAAAGTCTTTGATACTTGCAGGGATTTTTTTTTTTTTGCTCCTGGATAAGCCTTTAGTTTATTTCTTTGTGTTGTCAAAATATGAATTACTCAGTTTTGAGATAATCTTTAATTTGATATGAGGACATTTAGCAGGTGTATTCTATCAGAAGAACACCAAGGGGATGTGTGCCTCTTTTAACATGAAAGTGGTACTGCAAGTTTAGGCCAGTATCTTTCACAGTTAGGGATAAGGAGATGCCTTTTACAGAATGGGAGCAAGAAGAAAAAGTAGTATTATATACTAACCTCTAATCCGAGTGCCTGCAGCATCTGTTCTCTGTACACCCCCTGCAAGGACCATGGCTACAGCCAGCTTCACGAGATATAAGCCAAAAATCTGAGGGCATAAGCTTGCTAAAATTTCATTCCTGCCTGGAAAGGAGTGAAAGGGGGGGGGGGGGGGAGCTGGTAAGACAAACAGATCAGAAAAATACACTTTCCAAACAAGATTCTGCTAATTCTACAGTGAGAAACTGACAAGTGACACCCAATTTTTAAAATTGCTGTTTTATGTGGCATAGTCTGACAGGGTGCTAAAAGGAAAACATTCACATTCAGCAGGTTGTACTGGGTGATAGTGAAAAGCACAAAGACCTTTAAAGATGAGATGCACAGATTACTGTATTGAATTCTCTCTTCAGCAAAAGCTTCAATTTTTAAAATCAGGGGCAGGGTACTTGTGGCCTCCAAATGTTGGGGGAACTGCATCTTTCCTTAGCTTTCATCACCAGCTATGCTGGCAAGGACAGATGGTAGTTGGAGTACAATAAACTCTGGAGGGTCACATGTTCCTAGCTTTTGTTTACATGGAAGAATGAAAGCACAGATTGGGTCTTTCCTTTGGAATGAACAGGAGACTATGCATGGGCAGAACCTCAAATGTGCATATCTGAAGGCATACTCTTCACTGGAGACACTACATAACATAATATGATTGTTGTTGTTGTGTGCCTTCAAGTCGTTTCTGACAGAGAAATACACTGTAATGGGGGAGGGGTAGACATCTTAACATGGGGAAAAGTAAATTGATGTATTAGTATGTATTTCTTCCACCAACACCTATACATGCTATTTTATCCTTTTTACAAACCTGACAAGGGATCATTCTTATGTTTTTCCCAAAAATCTTCAAATTCCTTCCGTACTTCCTCATCAATTATAACTCCTGTCATTTGCTCATTATTTACTTGAATGTAATTGGCTTTCAAGACAATCTCTACATCACAGCGTGAATCTTGGTGAAAAGGTTTCCACCTCTGCATTACTATTCCATAAATGGTTATGTCATCACCTGATGATAAAAACAAGAATGGCCACATTAATATTGCATATATAACAGTCTGTGAATATGAAGCTTCCTTATCATTAATCTACTGAATAAATCTGCCACACTTCACATACGAGTAAATACAATATATGTAATGATAAAATGCACCTTTAAAAACATTAGACATATCTTCTTGTCCAGGAGGCTGTTCATAAAGGTTAATAAAAATAAGCCATCGTGCTTCTTAACATGGAGGATCTATTTGATAACACATGTTTTGCAGGCAAAGATTTCTTTATTATCCTGCCTTCAGTCACAAGCTAGATGCCACCAACCCCCTCCTTAGAAAGGGAAGCATATCTTGAGGAGATATGAAATGTATCTTCAACATCCTTTGTGAGTTCTCCAAGTCCCAAAGAGGTAAGGCTGCTCAACCTAACAGAAAACTGTCTTTCCATCAACAGAGGCAGGCATGCAGTTTAAACTGTGGAATTTACTGCCCTAAGATGGCTGCTGACTCAGATGGGCTTTAAAAAGGAATTAGATAAGTTCACTAAAGTGAGGGCCACTTTAGGATGGCAATATATGACCTCTAATATCAGAAGCAGAGTGACTCTCTATATCAGATGTAGCAGAAGTGAGATGTAGGGCAATTGTGTCCTGCTGGTGGACCTCAAGTAGTAAACTTGTCAGACATTGTGTAGACAGAATGCTAGACTAGACCAATGTGATCCAACAGAGTCCTTATGTTCTCAGTGTGCAACAAACAAGACCTTGTTATTGCTACCTATCAGCAGAGACAATAATAGTGATTGTTGGATAAAGGGAGTGAACCAGTGACCCTCGAGCTCCACAACTACAGGAGCTCCACAATACTCTCCACATTGGGAAACTGAATGTCAGCCTAGAGGTTTCTGCAATTTCCTGTTTCCTGATGGTAGCAATCCCTGGAAAACAAGTTGTGAGGCACAGATCAGAAATTCCTAAATAGAAGAAAGTTTAGAGGTAGCACATAATTACTTGGCAAACTATTTTCATTCAACTTGCAGAACTCTAATGAGTTCATTGGTTTGATTGCTTTTAAAGCTGTAGCCTATTAATGCTATACACATAGGTTGAGAACAATTTGAGAAATCAGGGTAATCAGTATAAAGGTGATTCAATCAATCTGTTTAGGGTCATTAAAACCAACAAAGCATCTTTTCAGGTAAGAGAATCTACCCATCTTTCCTTCTGTATTGTAGTACAGAAAATACAGACAACCAGACACTCAACATTCTGTAAGTTTTAACACAAGGACCCAAAACTTATAGACTACGTTCTTACACTATGCCAGAAATTTTAAATGACAGAAGTTATACAGCTTGATGTTTTGACATAAGACAATGACTTTTTAATGTTGTATGATGGCAATGATTTTAACACCAACAAAGCAGCTTGACACATGCACTTATGCACTCAGACAGGACAACAGGGGATGGAGCTAGCCAATTAGCTCTATACAACTCCCCCAGAGGCTTTCCAGGTCAGTTTCTGCCAGGAAAGAGAAGGAAAGCAGCTTCTGGGCAGCCATATTGAGTGAGTGAGTGTTTAAATTGTTTCTAAAAACTCCTCCCAGAGGTGTGCGCCTAATGGCACGAATTTTTTTTTCACAGGACAAGGGAAAGCACAGTACAGGTAGAAGGGGGGCTTTGACCTTTCTTTTTAGACGTTCTCCTAGTAGTAGTAGTAGTAGTAGTAATAATAATTTAAAGGGCTTTCAGATTGTTGTTTTTTGCTCAGAGGCAGAGAGGCAGAGACTTGCCTACAGAATAAGGCAGCATCCAGGAGCTCTCTGTAGAGTGAAAAACTCAGTTGATTGAGCTCGCTGACAGAGCCTGGTGAAAAGACTAAGAGAACAGGGGCCCTTTACGTGGGTCTTTACCAGGGGACTTTTTAAGGGAGAAGCCCACAGTCCTGTTTCAGTGCTTACTTAAGATTTCTCAATATGGACACTGAGGGAGTTGCTGCAGTCACCTGCAACGCTTGTGGGATGTTTGTCTTCTTGCCAAGTGTGGAGAACTTCACCTGCACCAAGTGCAAGTTTGTAGCCCTCCTGGAAGAGAAAGTCAAGCAGCTGGAGGCCCGGGTAGCTACACTTCAGCATATTAGGGAGCAAGAGGTTTTCCTGGACAGAGCAGAACGAACGCTCTTGGACGGGGACTACACAGAGGAAGTTGTTGAGGAGGAGGTCATTTCATGCACACAGGAGGTGGATATCTGGAGGAACGTCACACACAGAAGTAGGGAAACCAGGGATCATTCTGGGAGCTTGCAGCTACAGAATCGATTTGAAGCTCTCTTCATAATCAAGGATGAAGAGGAAGAGCAGCAGGAACAGTCCTCGGGGACAGTTGCCGGACCCTAAGAGTACTACCGCAGGGAACAGCCACTGCTAAGCCTTGGAGGAGGCATGTGGTGGTGGTTGGGGGACTCCTTGTTGAGGGGTAAAGAAGCAATGGTTTGTGGGCCTGACAAGATGTCCCAGGAGGTGTGTTGTCTCTCTGGGGCAAAAATCCATGATGTGACAGCGAGGCTGACAAGACTTGACCATTACCCCTTCCTCTTGGTTCATGTGGGAACCAATGATACTGAAAGGCACAGTCTTCAGAATATCAGAAGAGATTATGAGGTTTTGGGTAGGAAGCTGAAAAAGCTGGACACACAGGTTGTTATCTCATCTCTTCTCCCAGGTGAAGGGCATTGTCCAGGAAGGGAGAGGAAGATAGCAGATGTGAATAATAATAATAATAATAATAATAATTTGTACCCAACCCCTCTGACAATTGGGGCGGCTGGCTCCGTAGATGGTTCTGCCAAGAACAATTTGGATTCTTAGATCACAGGCTGCGGTTCCATGAGGGTGAACTTTTAGCAAGAGATGGGCTGCATCTCACACCGGTTGGCAGAAGCATTTTTGCCAATAGTCTCAAACATTTGATCAGGAGGGCTTTAAACTGAGCCATGTTGGGGAGGGAGACAGTATCTTGGAAGATATCTTGGAAGGCAGGAGTATATCATGGGTTGGAAATAATAGTCAAAGTGTTATAGAGGGAACAAGGCAAATGATGCAAGGGCCCAACAGTGAGAGGAAAAAAACCCTCACACAAGCAGCAAGTGGGGGAGACACATGCTCTTAGATGTCTCTACACTAATGCACAGAGCATGGGAAATAAACAAGATGAACTTGAACTCCTAGGACAACAAAGCAAATACGATATAATAGACATCACTGAAACCTGGTGGGATGAGTCTCACAATTGGAATGTAGGAATAGAGGGGTATAACCTTTTAAAGAGAAATAGGCCAAACAGGAAAGGAGGAGGAATAGCATTATATGTCAGAGATGTTTACACCTGTGAAGAGATCCAGGACTTAAATCCTGAAAATCAGGTGGAGAGCATCTGGATAAAAATTAAAGGGGAAGGAGATAACAGGGATATTATTGTGGGAGTCTACTACAGACCCCAAGTCAGACTGAGGAATTGGATGATGCCTTTCTAGAATAGATGACCACACACTCAGAAATGAGAGATGTAGTAGTGATGGGTGACTTCAACTATCCTCATATCTGCTGGAAGTCAAACTCAGCCAATACTTCAAGGTCTAGCAAATTCCTTACTTGCCTCGAAGACAATTTCTTCGTCCAAAAGGTGGAAGAGGTAACAAGAGGCAACAATCAGTTATTTTAGATCTGATCCTAACCGACAGGGATGACCTGGTCAATGGGGTGCAAGTGGTGGGATCCTTAGGGAGCGATCATGTTCTCCTGGAGTTTCTTATACAGTGGAAAGGAAAAGCTAGGTATAGTCAAACACTCATTTTAGACTTTAGGAAAGCTGATTTCAACAAACTTAGGGAAACATTGGGAGTGATCCCGTGGTCACGAATACTAAAGGAGAAGGGAGTTCAGGATGGATGGGAGTTTTTCAAAAGGGAGATACTGAAGGCACAAGCTCAAACTGTTCCAATGAGAAGGAAAAATGGGAGATGTGTCAAGAAACCGGGTTGGATGACAAAAGAACTTTCAACTGAACTAAGTTTTAAATGGGAGATGTATAAGAAACGGAAAAAGGGCGAAATCACTAAAGAGGAATTCAAACAAATAGCTAGCATATGTAGGGATAAAGTCAGGAAAGTCAAAGCACAGAATGAGCCCAGGCTTGCTAGAGGGGTTAAGGACAATAAAAAGGGCTTTTTGGGGTATGTCCATAGCGAAAGAAAGAAGGAAATGGTAGGGCCACTGCACAGAGAAGATGAAGAAATTCTAACAGGGGACAGAGAAAAGGCAGAACTACTCAACACCTTTTTTGCCTCAGTCTTCTCACAAAAGGAAAAGGGTGTTCAACCTGAGGAAAATGGATCAGAGGACACAATAGGGGAAATGCAGCACAGAATAAGTAAAGAGGAAGTACAGGAATACCTGGTTAACCTAAATGAATTTAAGTCTCCAGGACCAGATGAACTATATCCAAGAATATTAAAAGAACTGGCAAATGTAATCTCAGAGCCACTGGCAATAATCTTTGAGAACTCCTGGAGAACAGAAGTCTCAGCTGACTGGAGGAGGGCAAACATTGGCTCCATCTTCAAAAATGGGAAAAAAGAGCATCCCAACAACTATCGCCCAGTGAGCCTGACATCAATACCGGGAAAGATTCTAGAACAGTTCATTATGCAGAGAGTCTGTGAACATTTAGAAGGGAATGTCATAATCACAAAAAGTCAACATGGGTTTCTCAAGAACAAGTCATGCTAGACTAATCTGATCTCTTTTTCTGATAAAATTACCAGCTTGCTAGATGAAGGGAATGCGGTAGACATAGCATATCTTGATTTCAGTAAGGCTTTTGACAAGGTCCCCAACAATATTCTTGCAAACAAGATAGTAAAATGTGGGCTAGACAATACAACTGTTAGGTGGATTAGTAACTGGTTGACTGTCTGAACCCAAAGGGTGTTCCGCAATGGCTCCTCTTCATCCTGGAGAGAAGTGACCAGTGGGGTGCCACAGGATTCTGTCCTGAGCCCAGTGCTATTGAACATCTTTATCAATGATTTGGATGAAGGAATAGGGGGCATGCGTCTCAAATGTGCAGATGACACCAAATTAGGAAGAATAGCTAATACCCTAGATGACAGGATGAAAATTCAAAATGATTTTAATAGATTAGAAAGCTGGGCCAAAGCTAACAAAATGAATTTCAACACAGAGAAATGTAAGATATTGCACTTAGGGCAAAAAAATGAAATGCATAGATATAAGATGGGGGACACCTGGCTTAATGAGACTATATGTGAAAGGGATTTAGGAGTCCAAGTAGACTGCAAGTTGAACATGAGTCAACAGTATTATGCCGCAGCTAAAAAGGCCACCTGGAATACTGTGTCCAGTTCTGGGCAGCACAATTCAAAAAGGATGTTGAAAAACTGGAGTGTGTCCAGAGGAGGGTGACTAAAATGGTGAAGGGTCTGGAAACCATCCCTTATGAGGAACGACTTAGGGAACTGGGGATGTTTAGCCTGGAAAAGAGACGGTTAAGTGGGGATATGATAGCCCTCTTTAAATATTTCAAGGGATGTCATATTGAGGAGGGAGCTAGCTTTTCTGCTGCTCCAGAGAATAGGACTCGAAACAACAGATGCAAGCTACAGGAAAAGAGATTCCACCTCAACATTAGGAGGAACTTCCTGACAGTGTTTGACAGTGGAAAACACTCCCTCGGAGAGTGGTGGAGTCTCCTGCCTTGGAAGTCTTTAAACAGAGGCTGGATGGCCATCTGTCAAGGATGGTTTGATTTTGAGTTCCTGCATGGCAGGGGGTTGGACTGGATGGCCCTTGTGGTCTCTTCCAACTCTATGATTCTATGATTCTATGACTTCAACAGTGACAGCCTTGGTAAAATACTAGTCTGCTTTCTCTTTTCTTAGCTATGAACTTTCCTAAAAAGCAGGAAGTATTTTCCATAGGAAATCAAACAGAATTCATGTTTGTAGGTTAAAATATTGCTTATTATGATTATTTGCTTGTTAATATATTTTTTGTTCGTCTGTTGGTTTGTTTTTTGTTATTGATGCTGTTGTTTGTTTTTAGTAATATTTAATAATAAAAACTTAAGAAAAAAAGAAATCAAACAAAACTCACCAGATTTGCAATTATCAACTAAGTCATCTTCGAGGACAACCACCATAGAACGAGGAATGCTTCCAACAGATAGCCTTTGAACCTGGAGACACATGAAATTTATTTTAGTTTCAGATAATCAACAACTGCAAGTCTGGTCTAGTCTTGCAAAGAACTCTCAGACAGCCTTCTCTTTTACATGTCATCAATTGTTGTTAATGACAATGAAATTAACCTTGGACCTCAGTAATTTACAGTTGGCCCTCCACATTTGCAGTTTTGACATTTGCAGATTTGATTAATATGTTCTTTCTATGAATCTCTAGGTCCTTCAGCATGACTCTGTCAGAAGTTGCACTGGAGGACCTAGAGATTCCTAGAAAGGTATTCTCTCTGATAAAAAGTGTGGGTTTTTTATTTGTGTTTTTTAACTTTCACAGGGGTCCTGTGCCCCTAAACCCAGTGAATGTGGAGGCTCCATGTGTTGATTGATTTAATTCACTGCTTTCTATATTGATTGGAAAAAATACATACAGAAAGAGCAATTAATTACCAGTGTCGAATGGTGCTGTCATTTACGGTTTATTTAACATACAGCTAATATGATTTTACTATTCAGTTTAGGCATTTTTGCCTGCTTAAAAATTAACTACCGGTAGTTCCTCATAAAAGGAAGCAAAAATGAGATTTTGCTGCAACACAAGCATTTAATCTAAATGTCTTATAGGTCTGTCAAAAATGGGAAAAAAATTACAACAAAAAGGAAACAACAGAGAATATGTGTCAGGCTGGAACCAGAATATGCCCTCTGTGAACAGAAGGGCTCCTTTGATCTATCCCTTATGCACCTGCATGGTCTGCTAAGCAACCCCTCTGAAGTATTGGAGGACCTACTGAAACAATGGGAAAGGTAGTGCTGGGGACAGCTGAGGTGGGAAGAAAACAGCAATGTCATCAAGAAAATGCTCACAGCTGAAAGAATAAATAAATAAATAAATAATATTTTGCTCCCCTAGGTGATCCTTACAGTAAATTTCTGCAATTCTGAATTGTGGTATAGTTGACTAGCAATACAGCATACAACAGAAATACATGGCTTCCAGCAGAATCCAGAGAAATCTGGGGAGGCAATCTTTCTACCCCAATGCACCCTAAAACAGGCTCTAGTAGGCTGGGAAACCCATCAGATCCCATTTTGGGTTGAAGCAGGGGGCTGCAATGAGGAGGAGAGTAAACAAATATTCTGTTGTGAAGACCAGCACAATGTTGAATTCAACTCCATTGAAACAAAGCTATTTCCTCTTGTCAGTTATCCAGGAAATAGCCTCTATTACACAAGACCCAGTGTGGTGTGGTGGTTTAAGTGCTGGAGTAGGACTCTAGAAAACCAGTGTCCGAATCCCTGCTTGGTCATGGAAACTCACTGGATGAACTTGGACAAGTTGCACACTTTTCAGCATGAGAGGAAGGTAATAACACATAACTACAGGAAAAGGTACGGCGGATGTCAAAAAGGCTTTTTACTGAAGCAAACATTTACCCCTTATTTCCCTCAAAAAATTAGGACCCAGCAAATTCATGGTATTACTGTAAATATTTTTGAAACCTGTTCCTGAATCTTTATTTCTTGATAGTCTCTGCAACTGTTGGGAGCAAATGATGTTCCGGAGAGACAAGTGAACTTTGATGAATTGCAGCCTTCTTTGTTTGGGCAGGCTGATGGACGACAGAAAACATAGTACTGCTCAAAATCAGCTTTGATCACAAAGACATGCTTGCACTTGTTACACATGTAATCCCGTTCAAACTCCAGGACCTTCACTAGGCTGGTGCGAATCACAGTGCCGGTGACCGAAAGGAAGTGTCCAACATCTCTGGTTTTTGGGATATGTTCTCTGGTTAGCTCTGGGCAAACGGGTAAACCTGGTGAAATCAGCACACAGGAAACGTTAAATCATGCCAAGAAAACATTGCTATAGTAATGTTACTGACAACATTATGTCCATACTATGGCCATTAAAAATTTTTTAGCCACTACAGAACAGGGACCCATTTGCCTAAATCCAGGAAAATGATAGCAGAGAAAAGTGCACTAGAAGATTTTTTTCCAGTCTTGCAAGAAACACGTCTTCTTGTAACCCCTAGCCATGCTACTGCTTTACAACCAGTTGGATTCCTCCACCGCTCAGAATCTGTTGCTCACATAATTTGCATTTAAGGACATTGAATACAGGCCATCCCAAATACACATTTGCCAACTATATCATGAATTTGGGCCACTATTTTTTATTTGTCATCTGCCTTGGGTCCCCTATTAGGAGAAAGGCAGGATATAAATTAAACTCATGGAAAGGAAAGAAGAAGTGAAAAACTCAGGAAAGCGTCTTTTCACACACACTCCAAGAAGCAAATTTATCATTTATGCCATACAGCCATATAATTCAATACCTCAGTAAAATCCAGTGTTTAAAAAGCTATCCAAGTAGCTGTTGGAAGCCTGTCCCACTGGGTTTAATGGGACTCATATCCAATACCTGAATACAGTAGGCCCTTGTTATATGTGGAGGATCCATTCTGGACCTCCCTGCGTAAGGCAAAAAATGCAGGCTCTCAAGTCCCATTCTTCTCTATGACTGCACGTGCCATTATAATGCCTGGGGGCTTGCCATCCACGTGAGCTCAGGTCCGTGGAGGGCAAGCCCACGTATGGTGTGGGTACACTGTACTTCAGTAACATTCATTGTTTAAAACTACCCAAATAGCTGTTCAGAAGCAAGCCCCACTCAGTTTAATAAGATGATTAAGAATCCTTAATCCTTGTTTGGAGTACTTTCCACCTACAAATTTCAAAAGCAAAGATTCATAGGACACAATATGGATAACATCTATGCACATGCAGCTGGCTACAATACAGGAAATACAGGCATATTTTTATGAAGATAAGACACACCATGAATGCTTAGAAATGTTAGACAGAGACAGGTGCCAATCTTATAATATACTAAGCTCTCTCATTTCTTTGGTGTTTACAGTAGTGGAAGGAACCATTCAGTGGTTGTACAGAAAGAATTTTCAAAACACACAGTGTTTCAATAACAAAGATATTCTTGCACCAATCAGTCAGAGAAACAAAATAACTGCTGATTTTTCCTCCCCCACACAGTTGTCCTTTACGTTAGTTAATTTTGGATGTATTATACTTGCTACAACAATTTAAGAAGAGCTTTGTGTTATTTGACAATTTGGCCTGCAGCATCCTTTTCCCTATTAATAGGTCTGCACTCTATGTATGACCTTCTTAAAGCACAACTTCTGTACCTCCAGCCAGAAAGAGTTACAGGGTTTCAATGAGCTACTGCGTATCTTTTTGGCATGACTGTCAGACAGAGCAATAGACAAGTAGACAATTGGTATCCAAAAGTAAAATATGAACAATCAGAGAACTGTCTTCTTTTGTTTTCTGTTCAACAAAATATAAAAACAGGGAGCCCAACAAGAAGAGAAATATAATAGTCCAGATGAGAAATAATAAGGACATTGATCAGAGAATAAACATATTACAGTGTTGAAAGAATCTGCAATCAAAGATAGCAATGCAAACATGTTTGCAAAATCGAGGATCTGGCAAGATTTATTAGCACAT
Organism: Phrynosoma blainvillii; assembly: GCA_026167975.1. Lineage (NCBI taxonomy): Eukaryota > Metazoa > Chordata > Lepidosauria > Squamata > Phrynosomatidae > Phrynosoma > Phrynosoma blainvillii. The sequence goes on along the minus strand of JANUYF010000001.1, from coordinate 120,104,279 downwards.
ACCTTAAGGGTAAGAAACATTGAAGTGTGATGTGTGTATGTGTTTATACAGCAATCCCAATATTCATCCTGAACAGTTCTAGAAAGAGCTGGAAAAAATAAATAAATCTAGTGCCAATTGAGGATGTAGCTAGAGGGGTTGGAGTGGGAGGATGGGTGGGTGGATGGAGCCATTGCCTTCCCAAATAAGAATTCTGCCACTACATGAAATTTTCTTTCTGCTCCCCAATTTCTAGCATTGTGGTAACTTACAATAGTTGAGAATTTAGAAATATAGTTTAGGCATTAAAGAAAATGGGTAGGCAAAGCTACCTAGGAAATGTGAACACAACACATTGAAGAGTTCTGGGTTTGAACAACTTTTCAGTATCTCACTCTCCAGAATGCTAGAAATTTGGGGACTAAAATAAAAATTCTTTGGGGGGCAGGTTTCTTATTTGGAGAGGCAATGCCCTCACTTTGACTTCCCTCCTCCCAAACTACAACCATGGTTTCTCTTGTCTTCAGTAGGCCTCCTTTGCAACCCTCTGAACCTTAGGCTTAATGGGGCCTGTGAACCCACTCCCTCCAATCTGCCATTCCTCTTGGGGATGGTCCATTCCCCAAACTATGCTCCCTTGCTTCCTCTTGAAAATTAGAACCATAATACAAGCTACTCCCCAAGGCACTGATCAGAAGGATTCAGCCCTACCTTCCCCAATGGGAGGTGAATGGTGAGCAAAAGGCAAAGGCCACTCTATGGGTGTATATGCTTGTGTGTGCACATGTCTGGGTGTGTGTGAGTGAAGGGTTAGGGCAAACACACTTGGAGCACATGCCAGTAGCAGGGGTAAGCCCCCACACTTTAGGATATTGTCCCATCTTCTATTGCTACATGACCTCTGATGTGTTTGTCTGGAACTCATTAAGCCCTCAGCTCCCCTCGCCCTGGATAATCATTACTTATAATATATAGTAGTGCAATTATAGGCCTCTTTATTCTACAGAATTGAACTGATCTGATCCTCATTCCTTCTTCTCAGGGCATCCTGGGAACAAGTTCAAGGGACTGGACTACAGCTAATAAATAATTCTAAGTATTTCACTGAACTACAAATCCCAGGGTTCTGTAAAAGGGAGCCATCACAGTTAAAGTGGGATCAAACTGCTGCAACTGTCTAGTTCAGACAGTCTCATAATTATACTATAGTATAATAGTACAGTGTACTATTATAATATACTATGTAATACAATAAACAGCATATTTTGTAAACATTGCACTTATGATTAAGGATGAAGACCAGAGAGGTTTTTCCATCACACTGTCCTCAGGAATTATGCCTTACCTGATATTCTGGCATGAAGATTCTGCTTCATGATGAAGCCATGAGCTTGAGAAATGGACTGACATACTGTCATAGCTGCCCTGCGCAATGCGTTATCAAAAATGGGGAGCACTTCATTGGGGACTGCATTAAAATATTCACCAATTTCCATATTTGTCTCAAAAAGTGTTAGAGCATCGATAATAACTGGGTAATGGGCATCATCATCTTTCTCTCTTAAAATCTGCACAATATCATTTTTGTGGTGTTCCAAAATATACGACTCAAACACCTGCCCAATTAGGTTTATCTGATCAGTATTCAGAAGCATAGTGAACCTATAATCACAAGAAAGACAAAATGAAATTAGGCTAGCAGTATTAAACTCTATATTGACAATACGTTCCTCTTCTGAAAAAAATATATCCTAGAATATGTCTCATCCACAGGGTTGCCATGGGTTGAGACCGACTCAAAGGTGGTTAACAACAACAACAAAGATAACCTTTCATTGAAATCTATTAAGTTCTCTATGTAGCATAGTTTCTTGTGTGAAATCTTCCCATTTTTCTAGTGCTATCCTTTCAGGAACATTGGCTGGAGTTCTGTTAAGGACATATGCATATGTACATTTCCCTTACATGTGTGCATGTGCTTTTTTGGTACTCTGAATGTTCGTATTCCCCTTCTCCTTCTGCAGCATTCAAAGCCTTCCCTCCCCCACTGAACAGCCTCTGAAGCCCCCAGCAAGGGCATTCCTTGTTTCATGAGGAGCATGTAGATCACAGAAAAGTCTCGATGTGACTAGATGTGAAATGACATTGGTGCTGAGATCCCTTGAGGGCCTCCAGAATAGTCTGCTGCTGTAATCATTTTGCATCTCACTACAGGGTCGTAGCCAGATGCTTCTGTGCACTAAAGTATTCAAGTCTTTTCTCCAAGTCACAAGTCAAGTCTCAGTTCTCTACCTTCAAGTCCTTGCAAAATACTTTTAAGCTGAGTGTCAATCTGGGAGCCAAATTAACAACAACAAAAAGGGATCTGGGGCATGTTTCCCAGAGGGGAACAACAAACATGTTAGGCAATGGGCTTGAGGCATGGGTTGTGGTCTGTTCAGAATCCTGCCCTGATGCACAAAAGCTTTAGAAGGATCTTTTCACCTCAAACCTGTTGCCTAACACATTTGCTGCTCTCCTCAGGGAAATGTACCCAGCGCTCTGGGGATGCATTTTGTCTGCTGCTCAAAGTGAACGATGCCAGCTAGTTGGTTGCTAAAGATATACAAGTTGCCAGTTGAGTCAGTGTGTCATTTATTGTCAAGTCCAATTTAAGTCACTGAAACAATTTGAGTCCAACTTGGGTCTGAGTCAACTGATTTAAGTCTACATCACTGCTTCTGTGATCTGCCTTGCTCTGCACACAGGAGGGAAAGTTGGGTGGTAGTATTATATTGCTGAATATGGACCTACTACATTACACTGAGCCATACCAGACTGCAGCCAAGTGTAAGTGTGTGTGTCACATTATCATTGTTTTTCCACCAGTTTTCACATATGTAATACCGTAGATAAATCCAACATCAAGCCTGATCTTCAGCAAAATCTCTCAGGCGCACAGGAAAGGAAAATTGGAGATGGGGAGGAGAAGGTATGTTGCCAATTGAGAGAGAAAAAAGATCAAACTATGAAGGGGCTTCTAAGGGGCCAGCTATTACAACAGGTGCTTTTGTAAAGTTTCAGTATATGTAGTGTAAAGGGACAATGGTTTCAATCAAATCATTTTCCAAAATGTCTGGTTAAACAGAAGAAAAATGGTGGTAGAATTCAAAGGTATAGCTGTGTTAGTCTGGAAAATTAGTATGCAAAAGGACCTTGTAGCACCTTTGAGACTAACTGAAATGAAGAAGTTGGGGGGTTTCCCACATGCCAGGAAACCCTGATGACAATCAATTGACAGAATGTTGCATTGGGGAGAAAACCAGCAAAATTACATATTGTTGCCCATGGGAATAAAATTTTCAAAGATTTACATCCCTATAGCACAGTCAAGCATGCCTGCGCTGATAGAAAACCTGCCTGTTCTGACAAAAAGATAACTAGTGAAGATAAACTTAGAGAATGATAAATGGTGCAATGGAAGCAAACAGAAAAGTATTTATCTCCAAGGCACCAGAAGCCAAGACTGTCCAATTAATTTTATTGGCAATGTCCATCTGCCTGTGAAACAGAGACCACAGGTGGAATAAAGTCCTTCTGGAATAAAATACCCAAACTGCCTTGTTTGTGAACTTCCCAAATAATTTTAAACACTTTTGCCTGATAAAGCCAGTGATGCTTCTAAAGCTTGCATCACGTATTTTGTGTATTTTGCTTGGCCCAATAAAGTTATCGCTGTTTTGTGGATTTTGGATGTTATTGCACTTTGCTGTATGGTCAACATGGCTACCCTTGGGGGTTTTCCATTTTGAGGTGTCTTGTCCTCCTTGCTGGTGAGGACAGCTGATCAGGGTGACTGGATGTCCTAATAACTGCCTAGGAGGACCAGGCACCACAAAATGAAGGAAGAAAAACATAGGACATGACCAAATAAAAGCTTGAAGCACTCATAGAACTATGAATCCATGCTCCTCAGCCATGCTCAAAGTGGAGGACACTTAAGAAACATGGAGGACACGACCAAACAGAAACTCGAAATACTCATGGAAATATTAAATTCATGCTTCTCAGTCACGCTCAAAATGGAGGACATGACCCAATACAAGCTAAATGCACTCATATCAATATAAATCCGTGCTTTTCAGTCATGCTCAAAATGGAGGGCATGAAGTTACACGAAGCATCATTTCACATTTATATGAGTGCTTTAGCTTTTATTTGGAAACGTCCCACATTTTGCAGTGCCTTGTCCACCTTTGCGGTGATGATATCCGGTCACTGGAACGTTTTCAAATTCGAAACACTCCAAAATTGTGCATGGAGGCCTTCTTCCTGCTCTAGCTTTTCTTTTTGTCTACACAGCCCCTGGGTTCAAATGTGGGGCAGGTCCCTGGCATGGGAGGTGGGGAGAAGCTGTCAGTCCCTCTGCAATGATTCCCAAACTTTGGCCCTCCATATGTTTTGGACTTCAGCTCCCAGAATTCCTGACTGTTGGCCAACAAGCTGGCTGCGACTCCTGGCAAATGAAGTCCAAAAGACCAGGAGGACCAAAGTTTAGGTACCACTGAATTAAAGCATAGTGGTTTAAACTACGACTCTGGAGACCAAGGAAACCCACTGGGTGACCTTGGGCAAGTCACACTCTCTCAGCCTCAGGAGAAAGCAATGGCAAACCTCCTCTGAATAAATCTTGCCAAGAAAACCCCATGACAGGGTTGCCTTAGAATTGCCCTAAGTCAGAAATGACTTGAAAGCTCATCAGGACAACAAAAGAGACCCAGTGTTGGCATAGTGGTTTGAGAGTTGGGCTATATCACACTGGGGAAATTGTGTGTTTGTTTAAACAGTGATTAGCCCATGAAAATCATGCAACTGACATTAAAACGTGCTTAAAATGACATTAACGCAAGTGTCATTATCCGTTGAATAACCAGGGAATAACCAGCAAAAAGTCATTCATGGGATTTTCCCATGAATGAGTTTCTGTTGTTTCTTGCCTGATTCTTCACAGGATAATGACACTTTAATCACGCTTCATCTCAACGTCTTGTGAAAACCATTCACACAATTGTGGGATTATCACGGGTTAATCACCGTTTATGACTCTGAAGACCAGGATTCGATTCCCAGCTCTGCCATGGAAACCCACCAGGTGAGCCTGGGCAAGTCACACACTCTCAGCCTCAGGGGAAAGCAATGGCAAATCTCCTCTGAAGAAACTTGCCAAGAGAAGTCTAGGATAGGTTCTCCTAACAGGGGAGGAGAAGGCCTCCTTAGAAGGGGGATGCTGTGTTTCCCAGCCCAGCAGAAAAAGACTGGTCAGGTCCTCTTTTTCCAGGGCATGTCCTACATTTCGGCCTCCTGTCCAGGAGGGATTCCAAAAGGCCCTCCTCCATTTGGGGCCTGACCGAGAAGCATGGATTTATATCTACACAAGTCTTTTCAGCTTTTATGTGGACCATTTTTCTTGAACGCCCTCCATTTTGAGCCTTGAGCTACGTTGTGCCATGGATTCATATCTCTGGAAGTGTTCTGGTGAGCTTTTCTTTGGTCACATCCTACTACTACATTGCTTTTCCCTCCATTTTGAAACTGATTTGAAGAAGGAGGAGGAGGAGGAGTTTATAGCTAGAGGAGTGCACTTCTGGCTTTTGATATGCGGCCGTGTCCTCCATTTTTGTGGCGCCTTGTCCTCCCAGAGGCAGTCATGAGGACCTTCTTTCTCTCTCTCTCTGCTCACTCTGGACCTTTACAGACTGCCAGAAATAGTGCAGCTTGAGGCCACTTTAACTATCCTGGCTCAGTGCTAAGGAATCATGGGAACTGTAGTTTATTATGGCGCCAGAGCTCTCTGACAGAGAAGGCTCAATGTCTCAGAAAAAAACTACAATTCCCATGATCCTCTAGCATTGAAGTGGTCCCAAGCTGCATTATTTTTGGCGGTCTTTCTGTTCTTTCAAGGCGCCCAAAATATCCCTCCGGGGTCGAGGCCCGCTGGACGAAGAGGGAAGGCAAGGGCCCACAATGCGGGAAGGGAAGGGAAGGGAAGGGAAGGGAAGAAAGCGGCCAGGGTCTCCTCTCTGCCCTCCCGGCCCACCTACCCTCCTCCGCGGCGTGAAGCTGGAGGCCGGCGGGCGAAGGAAGGAAGGAAGGAAGGAGGAGGAAGAGGAGGAGGCCTCTGACGCCTGAGGCCCTGAGGGAGGCTGAGGGAGAGGCCTCCTTTTCCTAAGAGCGAGGGAGGGATTCAAGTCCAGCACGCACTGCAGAAAAAATCCACTTTGAGGCCGCTGTAGCTGCCCTGCCTCAGTGCTAGGGAACCCTGTAGAAATAGTCCGGTCTGACAGCACTTTAAACTGCCCTGGCTCAGTGCTATGGGATCCTGGGAAATATAGTTTGTTCTGGCACCAGACCTTTGCGGTGGAATCCTGCCTGGGAAATATAGTTTGTTCTCGCACCAGGCCTTTGCATTGAATTTAGGGAAATAGAGTTTGTTCTGGCGTCAGGCCTTTGCTGTGGAAATCTTGGAGATATAGTTTGTTCTGGCTCCAGACATTTGAAATGAAATTGTTGGAAATATAGTTTGTTGTGGCACCAGGCCTTTGCTGTGGAATTCTTGGAAATATAGTTTGTATATGAAAGTTGATATAAGTAAACATTATATATTCTTAGTAAAGGAAGGGAAGTCTTTTTGTGTTTGTATGTTTTGTAAATGTTATGTCTTAGATGTATGTATGTATAGAGTGTTATATGTAATTTTTAAGATATGGAAAATAAAAATATTTTTTAAAAAAAGAAATATAGTTTGTTCTGGCACCAGACATTTGCTGTGAAATTCAGGGAAATATAGTTTGTTGACTTTGCACAGAGCAAAAGTCTGGTACCACAACACACTACTATTTCTCAGAGTTCTGTAGTATTGAGCCAGGGCAGTTTAAAGTGGTGTCAAACCATATTATTTCTGCAGTGTGGCTTCAACCCTTGGGGTGCATCTCAGGGTGACCAGGTTTCTTCACCACCAAAGAGGAGATGGCACTGCAGTATGAAGGACCTTCAAGGGAAATAGAGGGCATTATCAAATAAAAGCTCAGAACACTCAGAAATGCAGAACCATGGAGGTCATTTTGGGATTCCTCCCGGTTGGAAGGCTGAAATGGAGGATGTGTCTGGCAAAAGGAGGACACCTGGTCACTCCGGGGAAGCAAAACACATACGAGGGTGACCAGGTGTCCCAACTGCAAAGGAAGAGGAGGAGGCACCACAAAATGGAGGAGCTTCAAGGAAAATGGAGGACATGACCAATTAAAAGCTCAAAACACTCGTAGATATAAATTCATGCTTCTCAGCCAGGCTCAAAATGGAGGACATTTTGCGGTTCCTCCTAGACAGAAGGTTGGAAATGGAGGGCGAGGCCTAGAAAAGGAGGACGTGTCTGGTCACCCTGGCACATCTCCACTGTAGACTTAATGCAGTTTGACATCACTAGCTACTGTAGCTCCATCTTAGGGAACCCCAGGATTTGTATTTTTGTGAGCCAGCAGCACTCTTTGGTAGAGAAGGGTAAACAGGAAACTACAAATCCCAGGATTCCATAGGATGGAACCACAGCACATAAAGTGGTGTCAAACTGCATTATTTCTGTCACATTCCAGGTGGATAGATACAGTCAGAGAAATCTGCAGGAGCTGAGCAGCAGGGCACTTGAGGATGATGATTTGGAGGTCCCACATTCATGGATTGAAGTCTACTCAAAGGCAGTCGGTAACAAAGATGCACCCCTGGACAGAAGAGTAGTATCAGGCAGGGCAGAGTTGACCCTCATGTCTTTCTCACTGCTTGAAGCAACTGTGTATGATGTAGCGTTGCCCTGGGAAATGTTACAGACACATTAGAAATATGGTGGGAGTGAACAAAATGTGGTCCTCCAGATGATCTTGGACTGCAGCTTCCACCAGTCCTGGCCAGATTAGCCAATGGTGAGGATGTTGGGGAGACTGTACGCCTGAGGGCAGGGAAATGTCTAATTAACCATTTGTAAGCTGCTCTGATAGCCTTTTGGCTGAAGAGCGGGGTATAATACATCATCATCATCATAATGTTGCAGGCCAACAATACTGAGAAGACATCAGTCACTTCATCCACCCTCTGTCCATTACTCCCAGTTGCAACAGACTCACTGGTTCAATGGGAACTTGGCACATCAACATTTATGTAAAGAATCATTGATTCTGTGGGCTTTGTTAACTTGGGATGTAAGAGTTGTAGCCCAGTTCCCCAACTATGCTTTATGTATAAATATCATAGAGTTGGGAGAGACCACAAGGGCCATCTAGTCCAGTGATCCCCAAACTTTGGTCCTCCAGCATTTTGGACTTCAACTCCCAGAAACCCCAGTCATTGTAGTCAAAAGCCAAGAAACCTGGGAGCTGAAGTCCAAAATGCCTGGAGGATCAAAGTTTAGTCTAATCCCCCCGCCATAAAGGAATACACTTAAAGCATCTCTGAACAATGGTCTTCCAACCTCTTTAAAGACCTCCAAAGAAGGAATATCTATCACCTGAGGCAGTTTATTCCACTCTTGAACAGATCTTATGGACAGAAAATTCTTCCTTATGTTTAGATAGAATCTTTTTATCTTGTAATTTAAATAAACTGGTTCACATTCTAGTCTCTGCAGCAGCAGAAAACAAGTTCACTCCATCTTCTACCTGTGATATATGTGGTATGTTTCTTTAAGTCTTACATCCTCTCTCTTCATCCACCTGTTTTGTGTTATTGTGTTATTATAAATGATTATGTGATCTTGGGAGTGGCAGGAGTTGTTTGGATAAGAGACTGACCATGTGTGTGAGAGTATTCTGAAGCTCCAGCTTTCCAGAGGATACTGACTTTTCAATAAATGTATCTTTCTCTTTGAGAAGCTTGCCGAAGCACTCTTCTTTATATTACACTACCTGACGTCACTTCAGATATGGAAAGATGGCTATCATGGCACTTCTCCAAACTAAACATACCCAATTCTCTAAGATGTTCATCATAAGGTTTAGTTTGCAGACTTTTCATCATCTTGGTCTTCCTCCTTTGGACATGTTTGACCTTGTCAATATCCTTCTTGAACTATGATGGCCAAAATTGGACACGGTATTCCAAGTGAAATCTGACCAAGGAGACCAAGCAGAATAGAGTGACACTACTATTTCCCTACATCTGTTGATACAGCTTAGAATTGCATTGGCTCTTTTGGCCACATCTTGGTGTTGACTCACGTTTGTTTTCCTAAGACCTCAGACATATTTCACATGTTCTGCTTTCAAGCCAGGTGTCCCCCATCCTATATTTGTGCATTTAATTTTTCTTACCTAAATGTAGGATCTTACATTTATCCCTATTGAAATTAATTTTGTTAGTTTTGTTCCAGCTCTCCAATTCACTTTGAATTTTTGATTCTGTCTTCAGAAGTTTTTACTACAACACAACACATACACACATACGGTTTTGGTGTCTGGAGATTTGATAAGCATGCCTTCTGTTCCATCTAAGGGAAAGTTGGGGATAGAGCTCATTAAAAGCGAATGGAAAGACAAGCTAGCTTAGTAGCTGGGAAAGTACCTTGTTAAGCCCCTTTGCATATTTCTTAATAAGACAGACTATAATCACTTTAAGGGACAAAATCTGCAGAGGATTAACAGTGCAGTCCTTGGCATGAATTTCCTTGGAAGTGTGTGCAAGTGTTTGCTCCTATTCTATTGTATTTTATTGTTTGATACAAACAGCCTTGGGATGCTTAGGACTGAAATCAAACTAATTGAAGTGTGGATAGCCCTGCAATTTAAGCTTGTTGCAATTACCTGGGAGAGAAGGCCCACTGAATTTACAGGAACAAACCTATCCCATAAGGCTGTTGTAAGAATTACTGAGATAGTATTGTTTTTTTCCTGTTTGGTTTGTAACATCTTGCTTGATGAAGAAGCCCATGGAGCTTCGAAAGCTTGCAACAAGTATACTATGCATTTTGGTTGGCCAATAAAGGTATCACTGATGGATTTTTTGTTTGAATTTGCTAAATGGCCAATACAGCTACCCCTGCATGTTTTCTGAGATAGTATAAGACACCATAAAAGCTTATGCCAAATAAAACTAGTTTGCCTGTGGGCTTTGCGGCCACAGACTAAAATAACTATCCCTACCCCAACCTGTTTTGGAAATGAGCTAAGTGTATTTTTGTACAGAGAAGCAGTCCCTGTAACTGCTGTACAGCCATGAATCAGGTGGGACACAAATGTGGATGCAAGGACTGCTGTAGCACTTTGTGTGGCTCATGCAATGAGAATGGTCGCTGGCTGCGTAAGTGTGTGCCTGGAGTAGTCAGAACTGGGTAGGAAAAAATCTCTGCAAAAAGGTTATTATAGAATAAAATATCCCTTTTTTATTTTTAGAATTAAAAAGGAGCTACTGTCATCCTGAATTCACAAACTTCCATCAGATGACTAAAGTAGTAGCTCTCACAGCAGAATATGCTGTGAGAATATCATACTTGGTGTATGATTGGTCATCCCCTAGATCTATCAGTAAAAAAGTGGGTAAAATGTGGTCTTCCACTTGTTGGTCTGCAACTTGAATCAGCCTTAGCTAGCATACTATAGAGGGGAATGCTGGGAGTTACAGTCCGGTATCTGGAGGGCTACATTTTAACAATGGTGGGAAAAGTAGTGAAATGACTAATCAATACGTGCATTGTATGTAATCATCATACAATGCATCTGGACAAAAATTGCATGTGCTGCCCTCCAGATGTTATGTGACTGCAACTCCCATCAACCTTAGTCAGCACAGCTAGCCATGAGTGATCATGAGGAATGTAGTTGAGCAGCATCTGAAGTCCCAGCTCCCCTACCCCCATCAACACGTATATGGTAAGGATGAGATTTCACTGGTACCTGATGGAGTTACAGTGCATTCTTTGAATTTAAGAGTGAGTGTAATAGCAAAGCTGAGTACCTGAGAATGGCAATGATTTCTTTGTAGCTGAGCAAGCCATTCTCTCTCAGCTTCAAAGGAAAGCAAGAGAAAACCCTTTCTGAACAAGTCTTGCCAAGAAAACCCCATGATAGGTTTCCTTTGGGTCCCCCTAAGATGGGAACAACTTGAAGGCACACAACAGCAATGTGTATACTGAAGTAACCAGAGGGATGGCAAAGGGTATTTAAGAGGAAGAAATGTGGTAGACATGCTTTGTAAGACCAGGCATCACTAATATTAGTGCAAGCTGGATATGCCTCTTAGCTACAACAAATTAAAGGTGGCTGCCCCCCATTAAGCTTTCATAGAAATGGCTTCTAGCACCACTAGTCAGAAGACATTGGGTAGTTATATGATCTTCCCCTCCTTTATGGATGTTTGTGATAAAGAGAAAGACTGAAGTGGTAGAAGAAACCGGAATTACAAATGGCAGATGATAGGACCCCTTCCTCCCTATTCACAGTATTTTATATCTGGAAGCACCCTGAGACCTCAGCCATTTCCCCTTAACACACACACACACACACACACACACAGTTTTTGCTCTAAAGCAGGGGTAGGCAACCTTTTTGAGCCGGGGGCTGGGTTGCTGTCCCTCAGACAATTGAGGGGCCGAAGCACCAAAAATAAAAATAAAAATAAACCATTTAAAAAAAAAATGCATGCACAATCTCTCAGCCCCAGAAAAGCCATGGCAAAACCCCTGTGGAGATTTTGCTAAGGATGTTATCACACGGGGGAAATCTGTTGGTTAATCCACACAAATCCCAAACAAAAACTGAATTTGTGCCTCACGATTTCACATGACGTCGCACAGAAACTGGTCAGAAACTGGTCAGAAACTGGTACTATCCGAGATCTTTTTAATTTCAGGAGTTTAGAGGAAATGCATTTGCGAAATTACAGTAATTTCCGCATTTACTGTAATGTGAAAAGCAAATATGCATGGACAATTCTCTTTTAAAACCTGGAGGAGGGCCAAGAGGAGGAGGGACCTCCAGGGAGGGAGAGTCCCGGGCTCCTGCCATGCAGGGAAGGGAAGGGAAGGGAAGGCAAGGCAAGGCAAGGAGAGGGAAGTTTGGGACGGAGGAGAAGGTTGGCATTTGGGATGGAGGGAAAAGTAGGCTTCCCTTGCAGCAGCTGTGGGTGGATGTGGAGCAACTTGGAAATCCATCTCACCATGAAGTTCTGCCCTGCAGGTCCTACAAAGGGGAAAGGCTTATGGGGGGGGGGGCATGGGAGCTACCTCTAGTTTCCCCCTCTCAATCCCTCCCTTGCCTCGGCTTGCCTTGCCTTGCCTTTCCAGCCTCCTCCTCCTCCTCCTCTGCTCTCTTGAGAGGTCCTAACCCCAACGGAAGGGGGTTAGGACCTGTGCAGGAAGACATGACCCCAAATGGAGGACAGTCTGACATTTCCTCCTGGGAAATGCAGGGCCCGCCCTGAAAAAAGGAGGAGTCTGGTCACAAAACACACCCATTTCCAATACATGTACGGGTTCTTTTCACTTGTGTATGAAAGTTAAAAACATCTTTTTTTTCGCTTTTAATTTAATTCTATTACTGTAATTACGTGTGAAAAGCTTTTGCATAATTAAGCTCTTTTTTTGCTTTCTTTTCGGGATGCTTCATTTCCACTTTATTATCTCTTTAACAACGAAACTGGCACACGCGTGATAACGTCCTATGAAAACCCCAAGAACAAGTAATAACAACAATAATCAATATCATCATGGCGGGCGGCAGCGGTAGGACTGGCCTGGGGCTGGTCCAAAGGCCTTGGGGGGCTGCATCTGGCCCCCAAGCCTTAGGTTCCCTACCCCTGCTCTAAAGTAAGGATGGATTAGCAGAAAGAAAACTGTGTAGCATGGGGGGGATTTTGCTGCTAGGGCTTAGGTTAGGTGTAGAGTCTCATGACATTTCTTTTCATAGAGCTAGCAACATAGTCAGCCCTCAGTATCCATGGATTCTTTATCCATGGATTCAAATATCCATGGCTTGAAAATACTAAAAACAAAACAAAACAACCCACCATAAATTCCAAAAAGCAAACCTTGATTTTGCCATTTTATATAAGGCTATTGTATATAATGAGACTTGAGCATCCATAGATTTTGGTATATGGGGGAGCAAGGGGAGGGACCTGGAACCAAAACCCTGGGGATACCATGGGCTCATTGTATGTTAGGAAAGGAAAAGGAAAGACTGCTTCAGGCTTGCTGGACTGGACCTAGGTGCACTTGTCTCCAAAAAGGTAAAGAAATCTTCTTCTTCAAAAGCAAAGATGTCAGTTTTCATTATGCTTATATTTGTTTTTTAAAAAAAGGAAAGGAAAAACTACAATGATAAGAGATTTTTTTACTCTAGTCCCTCCATCCCATTATCTACAGTAGGACCGGGCAAAGTGTGGCCCATGCAGCCCCAGGGCACCCCAGGCTCAAAAACACTTTTTTGCCCCCCAACGCTCTCTACCACCGTTGCCCCTCTGGCCCAGAAGAAGCTATTTTTAAAAACAGTGAATTGGAAATGGCTTTAAGACCTTAAGTAACTAAACAAGAGATGGATAGCTGGAATGCATGCATAGGCTAGGTATAAGTATGCCTAATACAGAGGCTGGGCTCAAATTACACACATTGCCTTACACTCTGAAAAGCCTTTCGACAGTGGTTGTGGCTTTGGAGGATTTGATGTATCTAATTAATATAACATCCTCTGCTCCATGGTGATATTCCTATGAAAGAATGTATTTTTAAGTTTTTTGAACAAAATGAGTTATGTTTTCAGAAACTGCCACCAATACAAATTTTATAACTATTTTCAGCCGACATGGGCAGAGGAGAGATGTGCCTTCCTAACCAACTGCTGTTTATAGGATACTGTTTTACGTGTGTAGGTTGAACATATTAAGCAAATTACAATGTATTGTATCACTGCTCTAAGTAAATGGAAAAAAACTTATTGATTCATCCTTCAGAAAATCTTTATTAAAAATAGTTCTAAATGTTACATCAAGATTGTCATATCTATCTCTTTGGGTGTGTGTGGGGGTATTTCTTCCATAATTATATTTTGCTTCACACACTGGTGGAACTGTGTTCCTCCCATTCCAGCTAATTATGTGCCAACCCTCCATGCACTGTATCAAGTTAGAAGGGAAATTCACATGCAAACAGGTAACTTACCCATGATTTCAGGAACTAAATTTAACAATTAGAGATCTGTATATGTATCACAGTAAACAAAACATTCCACCAGATATTTCAGTCCCCTTGCCCACAACTTCTCTTACACACATCTGATGAAAAGGATTCTTTTATAATGGATGTGTGGAATTAGCTGCTATATACATGATCTGTTGGACTCACGTGCCAATCTATGGGCCTCGGCAGATGACTAATAGAGTCGTCTTCTGGGCAGGGAAGAGGAGGGGCAGCCGCACGAGCGGCGCCCCTTCCTCTTCCTGAGGTCGCCCTCGGAGTCGCCGGCCCTCCGCACGGCCGGCGCTCCGAGGATGACCTCACGCCACGGCGACCGCACGCGCCGCGGCGTTTGAGTCAGGGAAAGTGCGCCCGCCGCTTTTAGGGCGCACTTTCCCTGAAATCTTAGGGGGGAAGCAGACGGGAGCTTCCCGTGCGCCACAGGACGGAGCGCCGCTGGACCGCGGCAGCCATACCGCGGCACACCGTCGGCGACTCTAAAAGGAGCACCAAATTGGCGCTCCTTTTAGATTTCAGGGAAAGTGTGCCCTAAAAGCAGCGGGCGCACTTTCCCTGACTCAAACGCCGCGGCGCGTGCGGTCGCCGTGGCGTGAGGTCATCCTCGGAGCGCTGGCCGTGCGGAGGGCCGGCGACTCCGAGGGCGACCTCAGGAAGAGGAAGGGGCGCCGCTCGTGCGGCTACCCCTCCTCTTCCCTGCCCGGAAGACGACTCTATTAGTCGTCTGCCGAGGCCCTAAAAGGAGCGCCAATTTGGTGCTCCTTTTAGAGTCGCCGACGGTGCGCCGCGGTGTGGCTGCCGCGGTCCAGTGGCGCTCCGTCCCGCGGCGCACGGGAAGCTCCTGTCTGCTTCCCCCCTGAGTGAACAAAAGTAAAATATTGTACAATTATATTTCAAATGTATGAAAGCTGACCAATGTCTAACACACGTGCAAGATAATGCAGCCCCAGGGCATTTGATGAGTAAATGACATAAATAATAATTATTAAATGACATAAAGCCCATCTTACCCAACGTCCTGGATATTCCTAATCACTGTGCTGGTATGTGTGTGTTTTCATATATGTTTTAACCCGATTTTATTTTTTCTGATTGTTTAATTCAGGGGTAGGCAACCTTTCCCCTTTAAGGGCCAAGGGACTTCTGCTCCCAGAAGCCTCAGCCATGTTGGCCAATAGTCCCATGTTGGCCAATAGCTCCTGGGATTCTGGGAGCTGAAGTCCCTCAGCCCTTAAAGGGGAAAGGTTGCCTACCCCTGGTTTAATTGTTTTTTTTAACTTTTGTATTTTGTTGATTTTTAGCAATGTTTTTTTTTTTAATTGTTGTGAGCCACTTTGTCCCAATTTTGGGGAAAGGTGGGATATAAACACAACAACAAGATCAATAATTAATAACAATAGTATAACCAAATGTTTAGGACTTTGACCAATAGGATCAGGAGTTTTAAAAAATAATAATCCACGAGCAGCATTGTCCTTGTGCAACTGGACATTTCACCTCCTTCATCCCTCTGTAGACTCTTTCACCACTGAAAAGTTTCTCACAATGGTTGGGACATACTCAGGAAGACTGTGAGGTATGGAACAGAATGTGCTCCTTAGTGTAGGTATCTCTGGCACATATGGTGGTTTCTCATTGGATAAAGTGATGTGAAAAGGGTTTGTCATAAGAAATTTGAGATAAACCTCCCCCCACCCCCCAGCTAAAACAAAAAAGAATAACAGTGTAATTCAGATTCTCATCCTAATTTAACAAAAACTGAAAAGAATTAGTAGATAGAAACTTTGCATCAAATATTTTAAACACTGAATCTACAGAATCCTTCCTATTCTCTGATATACCATGAGAATATTATGGAAGAAGGAAGTATAGGAATGAAACTGTCTTTCCCTGTTTCCATGGTGGAAGACTGAGTTTGAAGACAGAGTCTACTTGCATAACACATATTAGGAAGAACAAAATTAGAAATTTGAAGTGGATGCTAAACATTGCTACATCCAGGAGGTTTATCCATCTCATCTTTAGTACTAGTGATGGCCACCTCAGAGAAGAAAAAGAAACAAGTGGTATGGTCACCTCAGAAAAGAAAAAGAAGTAAGACAACAAATACTTCGGAACATCATAGCAAAATTATCCAGTGTGTTTTATTTCATTTATTTCATGTTCAGCCAAGAAATCTGACTTTGATTCAATATGGCTTTCTTCTAATGTAAAGGCTGCGTATACCTACAGTTAAATCCATCAACCATAGAGTATCTGGCAAGTACTGCTTTAGATTAGCAGGAGAGCATTAGAACAGTGCTTCCAGTGAAAGTTTCAGGCTGAGTTTACAGGAGATATATTTTTAAATTTTTGATTTAGAATATTTTATATTTTTATATGAAAACATACAAATTATTCTTTTATACATATGCTACATATAAAACTTATTATTTTAACTAGTGACGGTACCTTTGATTATTATGCTTCTGCATAAAGGGAAGACATAGTCAGGACTTCAGCAGATAATGAAGAGCTATGTTTTGTATCTAAGGATAAAAATCTTATTTAAAATAACCAAGCAATCTCCCCCTTCCCTCTTTTAAAGATACAAAGATCAAATCTTAATGTACATTCATAAAACAAAGAAAAATGTTTTTCTCCCTGAGATTACCAGTGTTGATTACATTGTGGTAATCTTGGAATTAATAACAACAGCATCAACAAAAGTATATAAAGCAGATTTGCCAGTGAATTACATCTTTTCTGGAGATAATTTTTACAACTGTAAGACAAGTGTAATAGAGTGGAAAATGAGGCTCATTCTCTGTATGAAAAGGTCATGTTATTCCTGGCTTAATTTTGTAATGGAACAAGGAACATTTCCCCTTGCAAATTAAGTATGCTGGAGCTCTAATGAACAATTTACATGCTTTATTATGCATAATTGATTTAGCACTATTTTTTTTTGTAAAGCCTGAGTTTTGTTCAAAGGATAATGTCTTCAAAATGCAATTTCCATAAAATTATTCTTCGCTTACAGAGCATGACATAGTGTAGTACCCCAAATGTTTTAAAGAACATTATAAGTATTTATAAAACATTTATGCCAAAATTTAGATGAAATTCAACAATAAAATGTAGTAATTACGGTATAATTCCTAGAGGGCAAATCAACTGTAGACAAGAAATAAGGATGCCTTTAAAAAAAAAAATACTGCTCTTAAATTCACTCAGCTCTAAAGGCCATCTGCTATACTAGTATATGCTTATTTATTTTTGCATTCTTCACCACTTTTAGAGTAAACACAATTTTCAAAGTCAGTTCTACAAGATAACTAAATAAAAATAAAAGGATTTAAATATATTTTGCCACAATCTGGTTGTTTAAAAACTGTTGCCAGTTTATTTTGTATACAATAACCATGCAGTTGATTGCATTTGGGCAGGGCAACAAGAGAGGAAAGCCTGTTGTGAACCAAAGAAAATACGTATTTATAGGAAAAGTGGAAGGAAACTGTATGTTTCTTCTATGAAAATTTATTATGCAATAATTACAAATTTTAAATATTTCATTTTAAAATAAAAATAAGTGTCATTAAGCACATTTATATTACCATGTTGAGTGATTCCAACAAATATCACATAAAATACAGTGCATTTTCAAACCAGAGACAAATACTTTCTCATTCACAGTGTTTGACATATTACAGGGAAGCTTGTTCACATAGGGGTTTATTTTAAAGTCATGCTCTTATGAACAGTCCACACCACGCTGTGCCACACACAAAAATAATCTCTTAGAACGTGAAGTAACGGGCAAACCATTCCTGGCGTTGTGGATCTGGTGAAGCCACTGGAGAAGCTTCATTCTGAGGAGGGCTAAATTCATAAAAAGAAAAGAGAGACTTAACCCACAACCAATGGAGAAACTGCAAAAGGCCTAGAAATAGCACAGTGAGGCCAATGCACAGTGAAGCACAAAATCTATATTGACAATTAATGTATCACATCTGAGTAGCACATGATTTAATGCCCTTTTTTTCTACCCCTGATCATCCACTCCATTGGAGAGCATCAGCAGCACAAAGTCACTAAGCCACATGACAGGGTGGAAAAACAATATTTTGAAAAAGAAAAATGAATGGATTGCTGCTTCTGTTTAAAAATGTAGTGTTGTGGAAAAAGGTTTTTTGTTGTTTTTTTAGGGGGGGGAGATCCTCTTTTAGCATCCTTTTCTTCTGATCATGTTTGTTACCAAAAGTATGATGCAAGCATCATACTCTTAAAGACATGCTGAATAATTGAACAATTACATACTTTAAATGTTTCATAATGCAAATGAAATATTGTAGTTGCATGCACATGGAGTATGGATAAGTTATAACAAGGAATCTAGTGCAAAATGAATGTAATCATAATTTCAAAGAAAACCTGCATGATATAATTTTTATATACACTTAAATGCTTCAGTAAAATGAAATGTTTAGCTATTAAAATTAAGAAAATAATCCCTACCGTTTTGAGGGCAATACAAGGCACGAAATAATTTGCAATGGAAACGCCAGCATCACAGTCCATGAATTCATGCACATACATGTTAGTAACGCCTGAACACACATGCATATCACATGCACAGGAAAAAATAAGGAACATTACACATTACAGGTATTCCACTTTGCTGTGAGAAATAAAATGCTAGTATTTTGTAATCTAACTGTTCTATCCCCTGTCCCCAGATTTATTTTGGAGGTAGCAGTGAAATGGAATTAATAAGCAGGATGGAGAAGACATTTACTCTCTCCAAAATATGAAGAATTACACATTTTGGTTTGATAGTAAAACACATTTCCGCACTTCCTAAAGCAAGCTAAACTTGAGTATTTTAATGCTGAAGCACAGCATTAAATGATACCTAATACATGCACATATTGACATATATTCTAAGCTTGCTTCCAAGAAATATTTTTTCCTGAGGTAAGGAAAGGGAATAAAACAATACACATTCATCTAATAAGGTAAACAGTTTTGTCAGGGAAGAACCACTCTTACACAATAATGAATTTTATTACGGGGATTATAACATGTTATAGCCAGTAATTACACAAACATTTAACACAATTGTTCATTGATGTAAACAATTGAAAACATGGGAACTGTATTTTATAGTGTACCTCCTTAAAAATTTAAAAGAAGGGTTTTAGACATATTATGCAAGGAGGGGAATTACATTTAGACAAGTTTTACAATAAAAAAGGGATACTGTAAAGAGGCTTAAAATATAGTGTGAAAATCAGATTTTCAAAATAAAATTTGTACTTCTGGGTTCATCTAAAGACAGGTGGGGTTCATCAAAAATTTCTCCAAGTTAGGAAAAACAAAAACAAAAACTGGTGAGGCAGTGCTCACCTCAAAACCGTCTTGGGCTCTTTGTGTGATATTGGCTGTGGAAGTGGTCTGCTGCTGTTGAACTCAATATCGTGGATGGGTGAATTAGGTATAGGATCCAGGCGGTTAGCATGTCCATTGCCCACTCCACTAGATTCCAGAGCACTTAGATTGGGGACACTCACAAACCTGTTTGCTGGTTTATCATTCTTCTTCTTTTGCTGCATTAAAAATAAAAAATGTGAGGAAGGGCCTGTACAGATGAGGCAACTGCTGGGGGTGGGTTTCAAATTTGTTCTTATTTACCTGAATGTTAAGACTTAGGGGGTATTTATTTATTGCAATTTTACCCTGTTGCATTTGGAATAATTATCCAGATGGACATGAAAGGTAAATTCTTCAGTTACTTGAATACTGTTAAGGCTAAAATTTAAATAATGTTAACACATTTAGTCTGTTTTCAGATTACTGCAGGAAAACAATGGGAACTGCTTCTTTGTTACTGCTAATACAGTACCAGTTTCAATTCAGTAACATCCAACTGTACAAATGTAGCAGGAGAATATCATAGTATAATTTTAAAAGTATGTTAATTCCTAGTATAATCACAGTCGTATCCTTAGCCTTAATCGACTGAACTGAAAACTGGATTGCAAGTAAATTCTGTACCAGTGAATTTCATTTCTAAGGGAAAATTAAGAAAGTCAGAAAGAAGGAACAAAATTGTCAATAAAAAGTATGATAAAACCTTCATTTCCACCTATATTGCTTCTCTAGATAGAACAATTTATTCTGAAAAATGCAACTTTAAATTCACTGAAGAGAGAGAGCATTAGAGATTGCAACATTAGTTCTTAGGAATTAAGCAAGTCAGAATCCAAGCTGAAGTGTGGTAAATGACTGAGGAAACAATGGACTTGATTAACCTTTCCAAAAATCTAACAGATTTTTTAAAATCAGGTTGTAGCTTCTTCTTTTTTAAATTTCGAAAATGCATCACCAGAGGTGTTTTTATCTATGGAAATGAGAAGTTGTACTTACTGTGAAGGGCCATTCTGGGATGGCAGAAGAAGTAATCCACTGTCCTCTTGGGTTTAATGCCACGCGCCATCCGTAAGACAGGAGTCCACTTTTTTAAAAAGATTCCTAACTGAAGAGACCTTGTATGGTGTCTTCCCCAAGGCACCAGTTGTATCGCTGATGCTATCAACCCCATTGCTTTTGCAAGCCACATCAGATCTACTTTTTTTGCTTTTATTCCTGTGATAAACTCATATATTCTCTTTCAGTATCTATCTCTGCACCTAAGTGTGTTATTTGTCTTGCTGGTTTTAAATTGTTTTCTTGTAATTTAACAGGAATCTATAATTCTCTAGTATTTGAATTGTGCCTTTTTGAATTTTTCTCGTCTCTGCCATTATCAATACAGTTGTCCCTCCCAGTTTGCGGATTTCAACTCTGTGGTCCTGCTCTTCACGGGAGGGACAAGCAGGGAGGGATATTATGGCAGGGCGCACTCGTGCCCGGCCCCCACGTGACATGGGTGTGCACACCATTATTTTCAATGGGGCTTGAATATTTGTGAGCCACCATTTTCACAGGGGTGGTGGTCTGGAATGGATTCCCTGTGAATTAGGAGGGGCTAAAGTATATCATCCAAATAAGGAAATATTTGCACCTCTTTTGTCCTTAGGTATGCAACTGAAGGAATTAGGATTTTCATGAATATCCGAGGTGCTGAAGCCAGTCAAATTGGTAGTGCTATGAACTGGAAATGTTTGCTTTTGTATGAAAATCTGCGATATTTTCTGTTTATTTTGTCCATTGGCACATGCAAACAAATTTCTTTGAGGTTGATAGAATCTTAAATTTTCCCTTATTGTCTGCAGAATTTCCATTTTGAACTTGTAATATTTCATGTACTTGTTGAGATATTTCAAGTTCAGTACTGGTCTGTAACCTCCCTTGTTTTTGGGTACCGTGAAAAATGTTGAGTCTACTCGTAGGCTTTCATGCCTGGCATCCATAGTTTTTTTGTGGGTTTTTCGGGCTGTGTGGCCATGTTCTAGAAGAGTTTCTTTCTGATGTTTTGCCAGCATCATGCCAGCCACAGATGCTGGTGAAACGCCAGAAGAAAACTCTTCTAGAACATCGCCACACAGCCCGAAAAACCCACAAAAAACTATGTTGAGTGAACCCTTAGAAATCTTTGATGTGAGACCTCTTCTATTGCCTGTATTTTCAAAAGATGATCTATTTCTTTTTGAAGTATCTGTTGCTTTTCTTGGTTTTTTGGCTCTGGTGAAGGAAGGTATCTGTCCTTTGGCCTTTCTTAAAATATTATTATGTAACCTGATCTTAGTGTTTGTAAAACCCATAAGTCTGTTGTTACTTCTGGCCAAAGGTGTCCATATTGTAGTAACCTTCCTCCCACTGCCATACTTTTCATGTCAGTATTGTTGTCTTCTGTGTTTTGTGAATGTATTTGTCCCTCAATGTCTCTGCATTAACTGCCTCAATTGATTTTATGGGTGTTACTATATTAATTTCATTAGAATTGTTAGATTTTGAAGTCCCATTCTTTTCTGAATTCATTTTAATATGTTTTTTTTTTCTTTTTAGGGGGAGGTTCTGTGGTTGCTACCTCTTGACTCACCTCTTTTTCTCTCAAGCAGTCTCCGCCTCCTCTGGCAGCTGTGGTAGCCGCTTGCAACCCAAAATGGCGGTATGGGCTGTTTGTAGCCCTACAAGGGCGGATCTCCAACACAGGAGAGGTTGTTGGTACCTCAATTCTTTTACTTTCTGTACCATCCTGGTAAGGATCTCTGATTTTATGTTTATTAGTATCTTTTGTTTTATTTCCAGTGTTTTTTATGGGAATGGAGCCTGGAGACTGCCTGGATGCTTGTTCTCCACCACAGCCAGCTCTATTATCCTCTGTTTTGCTTTCACTGAAGGATAAAAAATATCTGTTTCAAAGTCTCACTACCAGGATATGCTTAGCTGCATTCATCTGGTTAAGGTGAATATCATCTCCAGAAACTCATTTGGCAACAGTCACCTGGGAGGGCTGCATCACCTTTTTTGCTGTTAATTTAATTTCTTATGTTGCCGCTGTTTGCTGTGTCTTTTTCTCTTTCCCTTTAGCATTTTTATTTAGTTTAGCTTCTTTTCCTTCCATTCTAATGTATTTAACTGAGAAAAACCTCAGAGAAGAGGTTATCTCTGACCTGATGGCAGGGCAGACAGTTGAAAAAACTGAAAGAGAATATGGTTAGGAGTCTTTAAAAAAAAAGAAAAAAAAAAGAAAGAAAAAGAACATGGACTCCTGCCTTGCGAATGGCGTGTGGGTTAAACCCAAGAGGATAGTGGCTTACTTCACCTGCCATCCTGAAAATGGAAATAACATAAAAGCCATACTGGATAAGACTAAGGGATTATCTAGATCAGCATTCCATCCTCATAGAGACCATCTAGGTAGCTATGGAGGGCTCACAGCAGGACATAGATGTAGGAAATGCATATCCCCCCAAAGCTTGCTACTGAATAGCATAGCTGCCATAACCAGTAGTCATTCACAGAATAACTAACTATTTATTATATTTTCAGGGAATTTTTTTTCAACTAAAGTTCTGCTCTCTTCTCATTTTTACAGTGTTACTAAAGCATTGCTTTTTTGTAATTAGTTCAAAAGGTTTAAAATATAGTTTCCACAGTAAGTCTTGTTCAGAAAAAGTCCTTTCAACTGTCACTCAAACATTCCTGTTTCTACATCTTTTCATTAATTCCATTTGATTTATAGTTTTCTGTGGGTTTTTCGGGATGTGTGGCCATGTTCTAGAAGAGTTTCTTTCTGACGTTTCGCCAGCATCTGTGGCTGGCATCTTCAGAGAATACTGGAATGGAAGAGAATGGGTATATATATACCAGGGGTAGGCAACCTTTCCCCTTTAAGGGCCAAGGGACTTCAGCTCCCAGAATCCCAAGAGCTATTGGCCAACATGGCTGAGGCTTCTGGAAGCTGAAGGGGAAAGGTTGCCTACCCCTGATATATACTGTGAGACCATGGGTAGGGAGGAGTGATTCCCATGTAAACTGTGTATTGTTCTGTTGTTGATGGCATGGCTTCAGGGTGGGAGGATATGCAAACGAGGATTAGTGTCTGATAATTGGTGATCACTGTCTTCTGGGAATGCCCCTGGCCCTGGGTGGTTTCCCATTCCCATTTGCTGAGTGCTGATTTTTCTATTTTGTAGGACTGGTAGCCAAATTTTGTTTACTTTAAGAGGTTCTTCTTTCCTGTTGAAGTTGTGCAAATGTTTGTGGATTTCGATGGTTTCGCTATGCATTCTGACCTGATAGTTGTTGGCATAGTCCTGAATTTCAGTGTTTTCAAACAGCATTTTATGCCCAGGATGGTTTATAATGTTTTCTGCTACTGCTGATTTTTCTGGCTGGCCCAGTATGCAGTGTCTCTCATGTTCCTTGATTCGCAGTGAAGGACAGGAGAGACCCTCTCACAGCCACAGGAGTTTACCACATACCATGCAGCTGCAGAGAAGTCTACATAGGGGCTGGGAAGAAGCCCAGGTGAGACTTGGAGACGCACCCTCCTTCTCCCGAGGCAGCGCAGCAACACCAGCGCACCAGGGCTGGGAAGAAGCCCAGGGAGTCTTTAAAACCCACCCTCCTTCTCCCGGCAGCAGCACAGTAACACCAGCGCACCGGGGCTGGGAAGAAGCCCAGGGAGTCTTTAAAACTCGCCCTCTTTCTCCCGGCAGCAGCACAGCAACACTAGCGCACCGGGGCTGGGAAGAAGCCCAGGTGAGACTTGGAGACTCACCCTCCTTCTCCCGAGGCAGCACAGCAACACCAGAGCACCGGGGCTGGGAAGAAGCCCAGGGAGTCTTTAAAACTCGCCCTCTTTCTCCCGGCAGCAGCGCAGCAACACCAGTGCACTGGGGCTGGGAAGAAGCCCAGGTGAGACTTGGAGACTCACCCTCCTCCTCCCGAGACATCGCCCCCGGCCTCTAGACTCACTCGCTGTGGCCCTCCGCTCCTGGACCAGAGGACTTATAAGCCGGAATCCCAGCCCAGGAGCGCGGCATCGGTGGCAGTGAGAGCAAGGCCGGGAGGTGGCCGTTGCCTCAGCGCGCCCTTACCATCGCCCCCGGCTCCTGACTCACCTGCGCTGGCCCTCCGCTCCTGACCAGGGGACTATTGAATAGCCCTATGCTTTAGTCATCCTATCCCCTAGTGGTCTGGAGTTCTATTGCCCCCCTGAGGCCAGGAATGAGGTGGGGGCGGCTATCGGAGTTGCGCAGGGGAAAGGAAGGTATGGTTGCAACAGAGGGAACATATGTTACAAAAGAAGACGGGGTCGCTGTCTGAAAGCTATCCTGCCTTCAGTTCCCTCTGCTTCCCAGAATGGCTTGGAGAGCAGACCAGCCATTCCACAGAACCTCACCCTGCTCCTCTGCAATGCCAGGTCGGTTAAAAATAAGACTCACATCATCCAGGATCTTCTCCTGGATGAGAACGCCGACCTGGCTTGCTTTACAGAGACCTGGCTAGGAGAGGACAGCGCAGTCACCTGGGCGCAGGCCCTCCCAGCTGGGTACTCTGTCAGTGAGCAGGTGAGGGGAAGTGAGCAGGTGAGGGGAAGTGAACTAGAGCCACAAGAACAGCTTGACCTTGACCAGGATACCTGTCCGGAACACGGTCCATTTTGAGTGTATGTACCTTAGCCTGAAGACCAGGGATAGTTTGGGGATTTTGCTGGTCTACCGACCACTCTGTTGCCTAGCAGACTCCCTAACCGAGCTGACACAGCTGGTCTCTGAGCTGTTGTTGGAGACCCCCAGACTCTTAGTTCTGGGGGACTTCAACATCCCACTCAAGACCAGTTTAAAAGGCGCGGCTCGGGAGTTCATGGAGACCATGACAAACATGGGCCTATCCCAATTGGTCAACGGGCCCACACATTGTACAGGTCATACACTCGATGCGGTCTTCAGTACGGAACACGAATATCTGTGGGCGGAGGTCGTAAGTACTTGCGCATTGTCATGGATGGATCATTTCCTGGTCAAGATGGAATTGAGAGCCAATATCTGCCCCGCTAGGGGTGGTGGACCCATTAGAATGGTCCGCCCTCGAAGACTAATGGAGCCCATTGGTTTCCAGAGAGCCTTAGAGGGTTTAATGGTTGGGAATGCCGGTGACCCTGTCGAAGCTCTGGTAAATACCTGGAACACCGATCTTACCAGTGCTATCGACACGATCGTTCCCAAGCATCCTTGTCATCCTGGTTCAAATCGGAGGCCTTGGTATACGCCAGAGCTTAGGAGGATGAAGCGGGTTGGACAACGACTAGAGCGCAGGTGGCAGAAAACTCGACTCTTTATCTGACAGAACTTGCCATAGGAACTTTCTTTGTTCCTATCGGGAGGCAATGCGTCCAGCGAAGAGAGCTTTCTCCTCTGCACGTATTGCGTCTGCAGAGTCTCATCCAGTAGAGCTGTTTAAGGTGGTGAGGGAGATGACGCAGGTGCTCCCGGTGCCAAATCCCTTACTTAACCCGACGACGGCCTGCTGTAACGCTTTTAACAACTTCTTTGCAGATAAAATCTCTCAAATAAGAGCCGACTTAGATGCTGCCATTGAAACAGAATCTATAGGCGAGGTGTCCAGCGACTCTGCTGATGTAGTTATACTGGATCGGCTCCAAACTGTGAGTACCGAGGACGTGGACAAGCTGCTTGGTAAGGTGAGGAAGACGACTTGCCCTCTCGACCCTTGCCCATCATGGCTGGCCGTCCGGGGGGGGATGCATTGAGAGGATTCCTCACGGATATCATCAATGCATCCTTCAGGGAAGGACATGTTCCATCTTGTTTGAAGGAAGCGGCTGTTAAGCCGCTTCTGAAAAAAACTTCCCTGGACCCCCTGGATATGAGTAATTACAGGCCGGTGTCATTGCTGCCATTTTTGAGCAAGGTGATCGAAAGAGCGGTTGCCCTTCAGCTCCAAGCTGTCTTGGATGAAACCGATTATCTAGACCCATTTCAAACCGGCTTCAGGACAGACTTTGGGGTTGAGACTGCCATGGTTGCCTTGACCGACGATCTGCATCTGAGCATCGACAGGGGTAGCGTGACCCTGTTGGTGCTCTTACACCTCTCAGCGGCTTTTGATACGATAGATCACGGCATCCTCTTGGGCCGCCTGAGGGGGTTAGGTATCGGGGGCACTGCATTGCAGTGGTTCCGGTCCTTCCTCTTGGGAAGGTCCCAGAGGGTGCTGCTTGGGGACAGTAGCTCCAGTAAGAGGGTGCTCACTTGTGGGGTTCCTCAGGGAGCTATTTTGTCCCCAATGTTATTTAACATCTATATGAAGCCTCTGGGTGAGATTACATGGAGTTATGGTGCTGGGTGTTATCAGTACGCTGATGACACTCAAATCTATTTCTCCGTGTCTCGTTCATCAGCCTCGAATTATAATGGCATCTCTTCTCTCAATGAACGTCTGCGAGCGGTAATGGGCTGGATGAGGAAAACCAGACTGAAACTGAATCCGGACAAAACGGAGGTGCTCACGGTAGCGGCCCCGAAACCAAGAATTGGGTTGCAACCTCCAGTCCTGGATGGGGTCACGCTCTCCTCCAGTGACTGTGTTTGCAGTATGGGGGTGCTCCTTGACTCGTCGCTCCTGATGACAAATCAGGTAAATGCGACGGTCAGGAGCGCCTGTTATCAGGTTCGGCTGATACGCCAGCTGCGCCCTTTTCTGGAAATAAGGGATCTAGAGACTGTTGTGCACGCGTTGGTAACCTCACGCCTTGACTTCTGTAACGCGCTCTACATGGGGCTACCTTTGTGCTTGGTTCGGAAATTACAGCTGGTACAAAATATGGCAGCCAGGTTAGTGTCGGGAACATCTAGGAGGGACCACATTACTCCGGTTCTGAGGTCCCTCCACTGGCTGCCAATCAGTTTCCGGGTCCAGTACAAGGTGTTGGTTATCACCTTTAAAACCCTAAATGGCTTGGGTCCAAGTTATCTCAGGGACTGCCTCCTTC
Source organism: Phrynosoma blainvillii (assembly GCA_026167975.1). Classification (NCBI taxonomy): domain Eukaryota; kingdom Metazoa; phylum Chordata; class Lepidosauria; order Squamata; family Phrynosomatidae; genus Phrynosoma; species Phrynosoma blainvillii. Next base: position 120,076,647 of record JANUYF010000001.1, on the reverse strand, counting down.
CATACAATCCTCCCCGCGTTCTCCGGTCCTCTGGGAGGAACCTGCTGCAGCCCCAAAAATCAAGGCTTGCGGCGACCTCTCAGCGGGCTTTCTCTGTTGTCGCCCCCAAACTCTGGAACGGCCTGCCGGACGAGATTCGTCAGTTAACATTGCTAGACAGCTTTAAAAAAGCTGTCAAGACGGATCTCTTCCGGCAGGCCTTTCCAGATTAATTCCCCCTGGCCTTAACCCGCACTGTTCCTTACGTGGCCCCATGTTGGATGGACAGGAACACTGCTACGGGCCATAGTAGAGTGTCTATTCTGTTGTATAATTTTAAAGTTTTAATTGTTATATTGTTTTTTAAGCTGTTGTGATTTAATACTGTTTTAAGGGGGGGTAGGGATTGTTGTGGGGTTTGTATTTGATTTTAATTTGTAAGCCGCCTGGATTGGTTTTCCAATAGGTGGGGTATTAAATAAATTTTATTATTATTATTATTATTATTAGGGACCACCAAACGCAGTGTCCAAATATGAATCAAGGAACATGAGAGACACTACAGCCTGGGTCAGCCAATGCTGACGAAACGTCAGAAAGAAACTCTTCTAGAATATGGCCACACAGCCCAAAGAAACCACAAACAACTATGGATGCTGGCCATGAAAGCCTTCAAATTTCCATTTGATTTGTTTGGGAAATAGTGATAGCCTCATCATTTTTCATTTAATTGCCTCTGTTGATACCCACACAGTCAGTTTCTTTAAAAGAATGTAAGTGGTAACAGAGGCTCTATTTTGCTTTATCTTCCACTTTCATTTTTATAAAGCTATATTGCTATAAATATTTAAATAAAAATATAAAAATATAGCAATGTAGTTTTATAAAAATGAAAGTGGAAAAAGAAAGCTATAAATATAGCAGTACAGAACAACAGTATAAATACTATTTAAAAACTTCCGAAGAAGGAGACTCCACCACACTCTGAGGGAGTGTGTTCCACTAGCAAACAGTTTGTACTGTCAGGAAGTATAAAAAGTATAAATATAGCACAAGAGTATATGTAAAAGGGATCTAGGGGTCCTAGTATACCACAAGTTGAACATGAGTCGACAGTGTGATGTGGCAACCAAAAAAGCCAATGTGATTCTAGGCTGCATCAATATAAGTATAGTGTCTAGATATATAATAATAATAGTGCCACTGTATTCTGCTTTGGTCTGGGCACTACAATTCAAAAATGATGCTGAGAAGCTGAAGTGTTTCCAGAGAGCGACTAAAATGGTAAAGGGTTTGAAAATCATGCCCTATGAGGAGAGACATAGGGAGCTGGATCTGTTTAGTGTGCGGAAGAGAAAGTTAGCCCTGTTTAAATATTTGAAAGGCTGTCATACTGAAGATGGAACAAATTTATTTTCTGCAGCTCCAGAGAATAGGACCTGTAGCAATGGGTTCAAACTGCAGGAAAAGATATTCCACCTCAACATTAGGAAGAACCTCCTGACAATAAGAACTGTTTGACAGTGGAGTCTCCTTCTTTGGAGATTTTAAAATAGAAGCTGAATGACCATCTGTCAGAGATGCTTTGATTGCGAGTTCCTGCATGGCAGGGGGTTGGAATGGATGGCCTTTGAGGCCTTTTCCAACTCTATGATTCTATTTTTGTATGAAAAATGAAAAGAAAAAAGACTGAAATAAAATCATTAAGTAAGGTCAAAACATCCATCAAGTGGAAGCAAAAGACTGACATTGGTGGCAAGTAAGAAAAATGTTTCCTGAAGCTATTTGTTACTAATCCCACAGTCCTGATCAACCAGAAGAAAAGTCAGGAAGAACTTACAAACAGAAAACTTATATATAAATGCTTGGAAGTCCTGAAAGTTTCACTAGTTGTTTATGCTGCTCACAACAAATGAGCTAGTGCTACATTTCTGTTTTACCTGAAGTGAAGTGGGGAGTGGCCAAAAATCAATTTGATAACAACACAATACAGAAAACTCTGGATTGCAAAAATGTGACCATGACATCTTTTTTCTCTCCAATGGACAAATATTTGCAGTAACTTCTCTAGGCAGGTATTCTGTAAAAAGATGGGAATTCCAGAAAAAAGGACTAGTGTGAAGAAACTTTAGGGGTGTTTTTTTAAAATTTAGCTTCCTGCCAAAAGAATGTAAAAATAATGATTCTTTCCACTAGATGGCACACATGCATCCAGTCTACAGAAATAGCCTTAAGATTGAGAGAAAATGGGCTGATGTCATTGATAGTACTTTCACATGATTTACAGTCACAAAAATAGTTATTTGGTTTATGTATCAAGTCAGAATGTCTGTTTATCCATACTCTCTGTGCCATTTTCTTTGGTCCCATCAAATACACTGCCTAACTGTTAATTTTGTAAATTTTCTTTTGGGCCAACATAGCTATGGCTTCTTCTCCATAGTGGGTTTGCTAGTGAGAAGGTTTTTAGATCCCATCAGTAATGAATACACATCCCATGCACAATAAAATAATAAAATGGAAAACTCCTTGTGTTAATGGAAGGAACATATTTTATGTGCACTGAATCCTAAGCTATACGAATACATTAGACAACTATTCACTACATATAATTGACGTAAACAAATGAATGATATTGATTGGATTATCAGCAAAATTTGATTTTCAAGGGGCACAGTGGCAATCCAAAACTGAAAAAAGACAGCATAGGTAGATATGAGTATGAACTTATTTTGAGAAACTCCTTTATCAAGGGAAAGGTCACAGTTAAAAAAACATTTAAAATGTTTTTCTAAAGATTAAAACCCAATTATAGCAATTGCAGTAAATATTACTATATAATATATGCATTTAACATATTTTTCAATGCCATTACAATAAGCTTCATGCAAAGATATGAAATCATATAAGCCTCAGTACTCAAAGAATAATATACATAATGTACAATAATATATAAAACAAAGTACATAAAAATTTTGTAATTTCACTTTAAACTCTCACAGTAGAGGCTACTGGGGATTACATTCATGTGTGCAACTTTCTTTATGGCTTTCAGAATTCCCCCCACCCACAGTTGTTATTGATTTATTCTCTTTGTTCAGTATTAGCAAACCATCACTTTAACATTACAACTATGATACATACCTTCATCAGAGGGTTAATAACACCAACATTAGGACTTGCATTAAACACTTTGTTGAAGTTAGTCTCTCTATTGACTAATTCCAGTTGATAGAATTTTTTGTCATCCTGAAAAAAAACAATAAAGTTCATATTGCATCAAGTATGTTTAAAAACTAGCAATTACATTTCCTTATCAGTTATCTTGGCATATCGAGCTACTATGTTTGTTCACAAATCATTAAGAAAAACTAATACCTGAAGATGATGAATTTGAACTAAAATCAGAAAAAGTGTAAGCAGTTTAGAAGATGTGAAGTTGAAGGCTTTCACAGCTGGCACTCATAGGTTTTTCGGGCTGTGAGGCCGTGTTCTAGAAGAATGTATTCCTGATGTTTCGCCTGAATCTGTGGCTGGCATCTTCAGAGAATGGATTCTCTGAAGATGCCAGCCAAAGATGCAGGCAAAATGTCAGGAATACATTCTTCTAGAACAGGGGTTCCCAAACTTTTTGATCTGGGGGAAGGTTTGCTGGCCCCCAGATCTCCGGGGGGGCCGGAGGCACGCGTGCACACATGCGCACAACTCTGGACACCATTTTGGAAGACAAAATGGCATCTGGCGGCACGCGCAAGCAGCAGTGGTGGCGGCGGGGTGGCGGCAGGACTGGCTGTGGGCCGGTAAGAAGGCCTCGATGGGCCGGGTCTGGCCTGCGGGCCATAGTTTGGGGACCCTGTTCTTGAACATGGCCTCACAGCCTGAAAAAAAAATAACACAAAAACCTGTAAGTTTAGAAGATGACAATTTTAATCCTTAGCAGGGCAATTCTTACATTCATATTAAGTCTAGCTGCTACCATATAAACTGTTACCTAGTCCCTTATTTATTGGAAAGCTGTGCATGGGGTTGTATTAGCTTTCCTAACTATCTTTGCTAGAATTTTGTGTATTGGTTCCATCTATGGCCCAACTCTCTGCTATACTGAATTCTTAGCCAGTCATTTTACTGTTACACCATCAGGGGAAAAAGCTACTATGACTGTTTTCTTGTTATTGTTAACTGCCCTCCAGTCAACTTTGACTCATGATGACCCCATGAGTGAGATACCTCCAAACTCCCCTATCTTCAACTGCTCTGTTCAGTCCCTGTAAGCTCAGGGCCATGGCCTCCTTAATTGTCCTCTAAAGGGATATTAATTGTTGCCTTTTGCTAGTATGAAATGTCTAACACTGAATAATATCAATTGCTGCAGTGGCACAGAACATTCAGAAAATGCAATTGTTTTCATCTTGCTTTCCCCACCTCTTTTAGACACTCATAGAGGGTTCCATGCTTGCAGACCCCTCCCCCCACCAAATAACTAAAAACATTAAATTATTTTTAGAAAACAAAATCATTTTAATTTTAAAGGAAGCTGCCATTAACATTTAATATTCTATTTATTTATTTATTTCTAGGATTTATCCTGCCTTTCTCCACAATGGGATTCAAAGCAGGTTATTAAATTTCAGCCACCATGAATGGACTGAAAAAATCTTTTCAATCTAAAGACCCTTTTATATGAACCTCTATATGATCCTGAATGGATAGAAATAACTGGGGGAGGGGGAGGGAAAGGGAACACTGTTGTTTTGTCATTAGTAAGCAGTTAAATGCTTAGAGTTTGGTAAAGCAGTCTTAAGAGGTTGTGGGCTGCAGAAACAGAGCCAGAACTAAATTATTTTTGAAATGTACTGTTTTACAACTAGGGCTATATCTTTAGGCTAGCAAAATTATTCCTAAAATAGGAATCAGTCTTAAGAGCACAAAATCAGATACAAGAATAATTGGAATGTCTGAAGTTTATGTAACTGAAATAAAAATAATTCGAAGTATCTCAGTTTGTTTTTCTTTAGACATATCTGCTCTTTATTATTGTGTTCTACTAATGTGTCTGATCTTCCAGTCTGCTTTAGCAGGACTTCATTTCTTGGGAGATTAAACAAGGGTTATTAGTCTTTGGTAGCTGATACCAAAAAGACAACAAATTGTCTTACAATCAGTTTCTTTATTAGTTGATCTCTCTCAGTGATAAGGTCTTTCAACTCAGCAATAAGCTGCACGTCTTCTGGTCTTGATTCTCTGTTTTGATACTTTTCTTCCATTTCTTCTAAACTTTATAGGACATAAAATATAGTTTAATAATAATAATACAAACTTCAAATATAATGCCATAACTTTGGCTGGATCTTCACTACAGAAGTAATCAGTTTGACATCACTTTAACTGCCATAGCTCAATGCTATGGGAATCTGGGATTTGTAATTTTGTGGGAAATTTACCCTTCTCTGTCAGAGAGGTCTGGTGCTACAACAAACTACAACCCCCCAAATTCCATAACACTGAGCCATGGCAGTTAAAGAGGTGTCAAATTGTATGAGTTCTGCAGTGCAGATGCAGCCTTTGTACTAACAAACCAACTCCATTAAGCTACAAATCACAAGGGCTATAATATAATCCCTCCACAAACAAGCAGGTTTCTTTCATCATCAGCTACAATAAAGGTAATAAAATTATGAGCTTGCTGACCTCCCTCTGTCACAATCAGTAACAGAAGCCATGCAAACCAATGTTGTCTACTTCAGTAAATATACACTATAACAGATCAGCTAACGTGCAAGACAGCATTAGATTAACTGCAGAGAAAATATAATAGAAATGCCACAAAAGAAAAGTAACAGTTAAGTCAAGAAAATTGTGAAAAAGGACTAAACAGTAAAGAAGCATTAAAGGAGAGAATGGAAATAAGCACACAATTTCTAAATAGAGAAAACCCAAGAAAATAAAGCCTTGCATTTGTGGAAATGCTAGTAACTTCTTAATTCAACTGCAGATTAATATTTGGTAGCACTCTAGTTCTGAACAGGGATTTGAGGGTGAACAAACTAATGCTAAATCATGACAAAACGGAAGCCTTGTGTATTAGGAAATCTGTTGATATTGATGGAGCTGCACATCTTATTCATGGTGTCTAACATAGGGCTGCACCCTCCTGAATAGCCAGATACGAAGTTTAGAAGTCTACTAGCACAACTGAACTTTATCTTTTTTCTCCCTAACACCCACCCCCATGTGGACATTTGCTCTGTAGGCTCACAGTGTCTCAAAGCATATTTTTCAAGCATTACAGGAGGAGCCTTATATTGCTGGTTTCCCATCCTGCTGATGGAAGTTCCAATAGTTGAATTATGCAACTGGATCCAATCTTGGATTTTATGTTCTTAGTGGAGGTGCAAATGGCAACAGTGTCCAGGAGTGCTGTGATCCCGTCTATAGAAGAGACCCATATCTGTGAGACATAGGGGCTGTACAGACCGGCATAAAGAGCCGGCCTGGGGGCAGAGTGGGGGCATGGCAACTGCACGCCGGCCACCCTGACTCTGCCTCAATGCTGGCTTTGTGCCGCGTGCCCCATCTCACAGAGGGAAGGATCAGGGAGCTCCCTTGGCGCAGAAAAGAAGCACAGAAAATCTTTCTGCAGCATAAAAAAGAGCCGCTTTTTGCGGCTTCTTTTTGCACCGTGGAACCGCTGGGGGCATGAGGTTGCCGCGTCCCCAACCCAGTGTTTCCAGGGGCAGCGCAGAGCCACCTATTAGGGGCGGCCTGTTGAACACCAAACTTTGGTTATATACAGAATGAAAATATGTGAAGCTACTTTTGATCTAGTTGTTTCATTTCACATGTGCATATTGTTAGTTTTGGATAAAAAGTCTGTTGAAACTCACTGCACTGCTCTTCTTTTTTTGTGATGTAGGAACCTATTCTTATTCTTTCCATGTTATTTCTGCTCCTGGTACCAAGATTTCTATTTAAGAAGTAATGCCCAGGAGCACATCTACTTCGTTAAATGAGGTATACCTGTATTTATATAAGGACCTTAATTTAATAAGCTGTTTAGTAACCACTTCTCTCTTTTTAAGCATACCATACGACCTTTACCCTGTTTCCATACTACTGATCAGTTCAGCTGCTCTCTTATGAACCTTTTTCAGCTTATTGATTTATCTCTCCTAGCATCAATGTCAGGAAAACTGGTCTGTAGTTTCTCAGATTTTTCTTCTCACTTTTTGGAGATGGGACCAAAATTTGTCAGATTAAAGTCCAATCTCACCCATTTTTCAAAGATGATACACCAGATGATACACCAAAGTGAAAGTACACCAGTGGGTTTCTCTTGTAATCTAGGATGCAATTCATTTGACTCAAAATAAATCATTTACAGTAATCAGTTATTTTCTAACGACTTTCTTGCCAATTTTGAGCTATAATTCTATCCCTTTCACAAGCTATGTAATTAATGCAAGGTTTGGAACTTGGGTCACAAAGGCAAAATAGCTACCTCTTTTCTACCTGTTATTATTTCACTATCCTTTATGAACAAAAAGCCTAGCTTTTCCTTCCTATATGCCTGAAAAGCTTTTCCTGTTGCTATTAAAACCATCTCTAGCTTCACCTCATTCTGAGCTATATCGTTTTTGACACCATACATGCAAAATCTAGGCCACTCTTTTATGCTTGTCTTTGGTGAGTTAGCCTTTCTTCTATTTTTTAAAATATAAGCCCTTTTCCAGCCTTACCAACTTTTTAAAAAAGTCTCTTTTTTCTTTCCCACTGGAATTGAGTTTATGTCAGATCTGTGTATTTACTTATTTACCATGATATAGAACTAGTCAGCATAAAACAGCAAACCATGGTACCAAAACTGGCTGAACTGTACCTTTCAAATTGCAGCTACAGTAGTGTAGGAAATCATGTAATTAAATACTCCCCCACATGTACAGAAAATAAGCATGTCAGAAGAAAGAAATCTGTGTAATCTTCTCCCAGGCATATTTATTTTTTATGTGCAGGGATTTTATTTTCAATGTAGAAGAATATCCAGTATGAAATATTAGGATGAAATAAACTTTTAACTGAACTATCTTTCCAAATGTATGGATTAGATGTTCATTTACTTCTATGTAAAAAATAGTAATTCCATTTAAAAGAACTTTGTTTTCTGCCCTTCAAAATTAAAATAACATTTAAAAAATGTTACTCTTCTCCCTTTTCTACCTTTTACTTCTCTTAAAGGACAAAACAAACAACAAGGAGGTGGAGACAGAGATAAATGGCATGAAAGGGACCAAAGAGATTGGCAGACACAACTTTAAATGAAGATAAGCTTCAAGCCCTTTGCCTAGTTGTTTCTCCACATTATGTTGAGAGCATCTTGGCATGCCCCTTTGTTATATCAATGCTGAAGAGACACTCAACCTGCAGCCAGCCATTATTTACGTATTTAATGTTTCAGACTCACAAATATATTTTATACTGTGTTTGTATAAATTTGTATTTGTGTATACTGGGGCTGAAAATATTGCTTGTAAATGTTCACATCTACAGTGAGAAAGGGTTAACAACTGTGAGAATTTTAAAATTTTGCATATTTGCAAATAAATAATTTGCAACCCATATTTTTTGTACAAAAGCATTTTTGCACAAAACAGTATATTTTATGCACAAAACAAAAGGACTTATTTTTGTATATGATTTGCAAAAAAAAGTCTGAAGTACAAAAATGTTTTTAAAAATGCTCAAAAATACATAAACTTGCTCCCAAAGGAAAAACTTTAAAAAATGTTTGTTCTTGCATGGAGGAACAAAATACAGTTGGCTCTCTGTATCAACGGATTCCTTATCTATGGATTCAGCCACCCATGGCTTGAAAATATTTAAATACATCTATAAATTCCAAAAAGCAAGCCTTGATTTAGTAATTTTATATAAGGGATACCATTTTGCTACACCACTGTATTTAATGAGATTTGAGCATCCACGGATTCTGGTATCCACGGGGGCTCCTATAACTAATCCCCAGTGCATACCAAGGGCCCACTGTAAATGATGACTTATATCCTTAGTGTAAATACAACTGTACGTATGACAGAACTCAGTGTGCCTAAAATTTTTGAATAGACATATATAGGATACTATTGCAGACGTAAAGGTTGGAGTATATATATTTTAAAACAAGCAAGAAAAAAAATCTGAAAAACTTTTTTAAAAATAATTCATGAATTATTTAATAAAATAAAATAAAAACCTCCCATTTTAAAGAATAGCCTTTAGGACACAGAGAAAACAGAAACCTTGGTGATCATTTGATAAAATTAATTTTGTTTATCAAACATTTGGTCATTCCTAATGTGTCCACCTATGACGGCAATTTAAAATTTTCTCATTTTTTAAAAAACATAGAACATGTGTCAGCCCTTTCTGTATTTTTTTGTCCTCTAAGTTCAATATTGTGCTTACTGTAAATGTTTCCACCAAAGTTAAATATAATTAGGTGTAACAAGCAAGACAGGAGTAGGCTTTTTATATTTGTAATAATTTAATAAGTCATATTATAGATCACTCCCCTAAACCAAGTCCATATATGAAATTATTTAATGTAATAAAACTTACGAAACTTGCAAAGCTGAATTAATTTCCTTGAGCAGCTCCTGAGTCTTATTAAAATCTGCCAGCATGCTTTGTTTCTCTCTGATGTGGTCTGCTGTCATGACATCCAGCTCTTTCTCATGTTTCTTGTTTAAATCTTGTTCATACAGCCTGTTTAATTTATTTTACGTTAAAAAAAGTTATTCTTACATCAGTCAGCTTTGTTAATCTTGATTTCCTTCCATATTTGCAAAGGCTTTTTGTTCAGTGTCACTGATAACAGTTATTAAATCTAATTGTACTCCATGTGTTTCTCTAAACTTCTAGCTTATTTCATAAAAGTCATCTCCTTTAATACTTTATAAATATACTGGATTGAAAAAAAAGTGCACATCAGACTATTTTAACTAACGTTAGGAGCTATGTAGATGGACGGCTCTGGGCCGCCTGTTAGCGGCGGATCAGGGCCACAGCAAGCCCACGCCGCGGCCCCGATCCTCCCTTTTCCTCCCCAATCTTCCCTCGGCCCTTAAAGGGGAAAGGTTGCCTACCCCTGGTTAAAAATATACCTTACCAATGGTTAGTTTCTAATCTGGACAAATTAAACTATCTGTGACAGGCAGTTTAAATCTTAAACTGTATGCCTCATCAATCAACATTATTATATTGGTGAAGCAGTTTTAATCTGACTGCCTAAAATGTTCTATGTACTTTTTAAAAAAAGTTCTGTCTTTCATTCAGTTTTCAATCAACCGGAACATGTTACCTGACATCACCAATATTCATACCTAATCTGCTGGTTAGATTCACTTCGTATTCTGAGAACTTCTTTTCCTTTGAACTCCAGTTCCTTGGTTAGTGCACTTATATTCTCATGCAAAGCAAGTATTTCCTTATCCAGTTCAGATATATGGTGATCTCGATGCCTCAGTTCATCCTGCAGGTCTGAGATCCGGCACACAAATTCCTTTTCCTATTAAACAAATATCATTAAATAAAGAATTGTTTATAACAACATTTCTGTGAAGCCCCTGTCTTCCTGTTTGAAAATACCAGACTTTCTCATTTTTAAATTTATATTTACTTGTCAATAGTTCAGATTAAGGGGCAAATTAAGGCGCAAAGCGCCATCTGCAGATCCAGGGAAGGGGAGGGGCAGCTGGCAGCCAGCCGCCCCAACCCCTTCCTGAGGACGTCATCAGAGCGCCCACCATTGCAACTAGCTTGGAAAGTTCTAGTGTCATTGGGCAAATCTCAGATTGCAACTTTTTGGCGGTAGCTCTGCCCACCCCAATAAAGTCCCTGCCGTTCCTGCTCTTTCCTCAGTTCCAAAGAGTACGCCACCAAGCAGGATAGCAGGAATTTCCAAATAATGAGCAGGACACAACTGAGGGGAGGATGGGTGGGATTTGTGTGAATTCGCAGATGACCACTCGAAGAAATATTGTTACAGGTAAGCAACCTGTCCTCCTTCTTTGTGGTCTCTGCAAATCACAGAAATGGGTTAGACTGACAAGCTTCGGTCAGTGTAGGAGGGAGTGTCCTGACACCATTCTTATAAGTTGAAACAAGATGAAATTTATTAGCAACAATAAACTGTAATTGTAAACTTCAAATGTATTTCGGTGTCATTTGTACTGAATTCAAGTATGCAATAGAACAGTGCAAAGGAGTCCGTGCAACCCAGAAAGTAACACTGCCCTCCCAAAAGAGGCTTTGTGCCCGGCCCTTGTGCCCAGTCTGTAATGCTTTATCAAAGTCAATGCCTGGGACCAGACAGCAGCCTTGCAAACATCCTCTAGAGGCACCCCAGTCAAAAAAGCAGAGATGCAGCTACCGCCTTAGTCAAATGAGCTTGCACCCGACCTGGAGGGACTTTGCCTACCAGTTCTTAACACAGGTGAATGGTTGATGACACCCACTTGGAAAATCTCTGGGGTGTAACAGGTAGTCCCTTTTTAGCCTCTGAGTTACATACAAATAGTCTCTCAGAGTGCCTCAAACCCAAAGTCCTTTCAAGGCAAAAGGCTAAGGCTCTCCGAATGTATGCAGGTGTCAGTGCTCGGTTTGGGAGCCAGGGTGGGGAGCACAATGTCCTTGTTCATATAAAAGGCGGACACCACTGTAGGCAAAACGTGATGTCGGATGGAGGACCACCTTTTCCCTGTGGAAACGGAGATATGGTTGGTCCACCCGCAAGGCATACATTCTGCCCGCATGGCGGGCAGAGGTGATGACCACCAAGAAAGCTGTTTTCCAAGTCAGCAATCTTAAGTCTGTGGTGGCCAAAGGTTCAAACAGCTTGGTAGAGAGGTAGGAGAGTACCAAGTCTAGGCGCCATGCCGGAGTCAGTACTGAAGATGGAGGGTGGAGATTGTTCAGGCCCTTGAGGAACCTCTTCACCAAAGGGTCCACGAAAAATGAGGTCCTGCCTTCAAGTTGATAGTGTGAACAGATGGCAGACTAATAACACTTAATGGAGTTTAAGCACAATCCTGATTCCACAAGAGACATTAAGAATTCCAGGCACCGAGACACGGGATGGAGGCAGATTTCTTGCTGATAGGAAGTCCAAAAACTTGTCCCACTTCAGTGTGTAGAACTTTATGGTGGAGGGCTTCTGTGCAGCCCAAATCACTGTCAGTATCGAGGTGGGTAGTGTTGGTAAGGCTGGATTCTCCATGCCACCAGGGAAAGAAAGTCCACATCCAGGTGTTGAACCCAATCATTGTGCATCGAGAGAAGGTCGGGACAGAACTCGAGGCGGAGGTAACCTCCCTCAGCAAGGTGTAGCAGGGGAGCAAACCATGGCTGTCTCGGCTACCATGGTGTGATGAGGATGGCATCTGTTTTGTCTATCCTCATTTTGATGATGACCTTTGTGATAAGTGGAAATGGAGGGAAAGCGTAGAACATCCTCCCAGACCACTTGAACTGGAAGACATCTCTTCTGGGGACCACTGGCCCCTTACAGCCAAGTCCTGCATGTGTGCTCCCCATCCCTCCAGGGATGCATCCGTTGTCAGGTTGATTTCTGTTTGCGGGACCAGAAAGTGCATCCTGGTGCAGAAATTGGTGGGTTCGAGCCACCAGTGTAATGATGCTGCTAGCGGTCTTGGAACAGTGAGCCATTTGGATGGGGAGTTGCAGACAGGATTGAAGACGGACAGGAACCAGGACTATATGGGTCTCAGGCGAAGTCTTGCCCAAGGTGTCACAAAGGTTGTTGAGGCCAAGTGTCCTAGTGCCACCTGCACTTTGTGGGCCTTGATACGTCTATGTGTGAGACAACAACAACAACAACAACAATAATAATAATAATAATAATAATTTCTATCCCGCTTATTGAAAAAACAATCCAAGTGGCTTACATAAAAACCCATACAATATCACCCCAAAAACCAACCCACCCCCCTTAAAACAGTATTAAACATCTCATAATTAAAATAGTAGTAACCATAAAAACAATTCATATAGACTATAACAAATAAAACACTTATAAACCAACAGAACCCGGCCATTCCTCATCCATCAAAATGGTGGGGCCACGAGAGGAAAAAGCATTGATGGCACTGGTCGGGGTCTGGAATCTGTCCTCTGGGAGGAAGGCCAATACAAACCAAGCCAGTGAACTTGACCCATTGAGATGGAGTCAAGTTCAATTTCTCTTTGTTGATCATCAACCTGAACGAGTCTAGCAGGGAGAGGGTGAATTAGATGTCTCTCTGGAGCTTCTGTTGAGACGGCGCTGAAAGGAGCCACTTGTCCAGGCAGGGGAAGACTGTGTTCACTTGCCATGCACTTCATAAAGACCCTCGGTGCTGTGGAGAGTCCAAATGGAAAGACTCTGTACTGATAGATCCTGGTCCCGGCCGCAAAGGCGAGGAACCTCCTGTGATCTCTTCAGATACTCACATAGAAGTATGCGTCCTTGAGATTGATGGTCGCGAACCAGTGTCCCTTCTGCAGGAGAGGAAGAATAAAAGAAAGGGTTACCAATCAAAACCATCGGTATCAAATATAGGAGTTCAAAGCTCTCAAGTCCAAAATAGGTCTTATGCCCGAGTCCTTTTTGGGGATGGTAAAGTAACAGGAGGAAAAACAGTGCTGGGCCTGAGAAGTGTCCACAGGCTCAATAGCACCTTTCTCCATCAAGGAGCGCACTTTGTCGAGAAGGGTGTCTGAGGGGCTGGTGGACAGAACAGCTCCAGTAGTCAGGAGCTCTTCGAACTTGAGGGCATAGTCCCTAAACACAATGTCTAAAACCAAGGAATCGGAGGTGATTGAGGCCAGGTGTTGAAAAAGGCCTTCAATTTGTCACCAAAGCGAGGTTCGTCAAGGTGTGCGGCCCCATCTCATAACCTCCTCTTGCCGAGTCGGAGGGCTTCTTCCTAAACTCCTGTTGGTACAATGGTTGTGGATGTTGACAACGGCCCGATGAAGAAGAGGAGGAATGAGAGGGTTGGCGTTGTCTTGACTGACTTTGGGTGTGGGACTGATGCTCCTGCTGCTGGTACGAACAATGATAAGGTTGGTACCAGGAGCGCTGTTGACTCCCAAACCGCCGTCTTGGTGACTGGAATGTAGAGGACATCCCATGCTTCCTCGCCACTGTTTTAATTTGGTATCGGAAGTTTAACTTCTCATTCGTCTCTTTATTAAAGAGACCGGAATCATCGAAGGGCATGTCCTCTATTGCGGTCTTTGCTTGAGGGGGCAAATCCGATGCCCTGAGCCAAGCGTGGTGACAGAGAGCTACAGATCCAGATAGAATCTTGGCAGCACAATCGGTGGAGTTCCATGCCAAAATAATTTGTTGGCCACCCAGAGCATGTTTTTTGGCCTGGATAGCCATAGCCAAGGCCTTATCTTCATTGGGGACACCATCCAGGAGGGGCTCCAGCTTCTCTATCAGATGTTGAACATACGCGCCCATACAAGCAGCGTAGTTTGCCACCTTCAGATCCAAGACGGCAGCAGCATAGATATTAGCTACATTGTCGAGTTTCTTACTCTCCCTGTCTGTAGAAGAAGTGGAGGTCCAAGGCATAAACTCCTGCTGAGCACCTTCAACGATTGCAGAGTTTTGGCAGAGGTGTTCGAATAACCAGGATGGACCAGCAGAAGAAACTCTGTAGAGGTTCTCGATCCTTCTGGATGTGGAAGGCACCGTAGCTGGGGTTGTCCATTATCTCCTTGAAATCTTCTTGAGGGAAAGGAGACAACGGATGGCAGGCGGGGTCGGCACCTTTCCATGGATCCGTCTCTCAATAGGATCAAGAGCCTCCTTATCGGTCCTAGCAACATTCAGTTTGAGGGTGTTTGCCATCCTTATCACCTGGTCTGAGAACAACCTGACATTGTCGGTAGGGGACGATCATGTCAAGCTGATCATAGGTGTAGGGCTGGGGGACCTTTCAGCCTCAGACTCAGGTGTTGGCGATTGGGATCGAACTCTAGAATGGCTCGAAACTGGTGAGTCCTCAGGAGACCTCGGGAGTGGCCCACCAGCCAGTAGGGAGGCATGTCGAGGTGGAACTGGTGGAGGCGGTGGTGAGACCTCTCGGGATGAAGAGTATGCAGCATGGTGCCACTGTCGACTGAGCTATTCTGTATGTACAGGTAGATAATAGTGCCTGGTCTGGACATTATAAATCAGGTCAGGGTATTGCTGCAGGAAGGGGTCAACCTGCATCTGCCTGTGTTCCATCCTGGCCTGGTCTGCCTCACAGCCAAGGGAAGTAACCTCTCAAGGTCCATGAGCCCGAGGGCTTTCACGAGTGCGAGAAGTACTCGGTACCGGCTCATCCAGTTGGTGGAGAGTCAGGGATGGTGGTTCCTGCTCCTGAATCTCGCCCTCTGACTCTGAATCAATATGGAGGGAGGGAGTCGAAGGCTTTGGTACTGGAGTGAAGGGAACCATTTCAGAGCCCAAGGAAGCCAGTGGAGTCTTGGCCTGATCCGAAGGCCTCAATTTCAACTGCCCCTGTGGGGGCTCTTTTGGAAGTGGAACAGCATGGAGATTCAACCTCGGTAGGTTCGAGGTGCTTCCTTTTAGTGGTCTTTTTACCTCCATCATCACCTCGGTCCTTGTCACCCTTAGAAGTCTTCCTATCTTTCAAAGACTTATCCCTGGACCTCTCCTTGGTCCTGCCTCTCTCCTGTACCTTCTCCACTACAGAAGACAAAGTTCCTTTACCTGAGGAGGTACCGGCAGGTGCAGAAGAAGGCCTGAGGACTTGTTCCCATAGGGCAGCTTTGAGTTTCAGGACCCCATTCTTAAGGGCCTGAGTTGTCATACTCTTGCACATCAAACAGGCCTTGGGGTTATGAGCCTCACCAAGGCAGAGGGCACATTCATCATGGCAGTCCGAAGTGGGGGTTTTCCCGTCACATTTAGAACAGCGCTTAAAGGACACCATCTTTTTCCATCAGGTGAATCAGTAAGAGAAAAACGAGGTTGTAATACAGTCCGAGGTTGAACGATCTGCTGTCACCAGAAACACAATCCGAGAGAGAAGTCAAGCCAGAAATAGGTCAAAAAAGCCATAGGTCAAGTTTTTTCCATAGTGAAAATGAGCGACTCTAACTAGCGAAATTCCTTGCTAGCTGCTAACGCGGTGGACAAAAGGAACTGAGGAAAGAGCAGGAACGCTAGGGGCTTTATAGGGGTGGGTGGAGCTACCGCCAAAAAGTTGCAATCTGAGATTTTCCCAGTGATACTAGAACTTTCTGAGCTAGCTGCGCAGGCGCAGAGATAACATATTTGTGTGATTCACAGACCACGAAGAAGACATTGATATTCATGGTACTGTGAGCCAGAGTGGTGTAGTGGTTTGAGTGTCAGACTACAGCTCTGCAGACCAGGGTTCAATTCCCAGCTCGACCATGAAACCCACTGGGCGACCCTGGGCAAGTCATACTCTCTCAGGCAATGGCAAACCTTCTCTGAACAACTCTTGCCAAGAAAACCCCATGATAGGTTTGCCTTAGGGTCGCCATAAGCTGGAAATGACTTGAAGGCATACAACACACACACACACACACACACACACACTCCTGGGAAACAAAATATGGAGAAAAGTTGCTATGCAACTTTGAAAGGTTAATTCCTTTATCAAACAAAACAAAACAAAACAACCTCCCCCCAAAAAAACAAACCCCAGATTTGAAAAGTTCTCTATATATATCTCTATATCATGTAAACAAATGTTTTGCGCTATAATTAAAAGGATATTTAGTCTCTTTGCATATAGGAAAAAAAAGTACCTGATGCCTATTGAGCTCTATGCTTCTTTCCAATTCCATTTGAGCAGCTGCTAGTTCTTGTTGATGGTTATGTCTTAGTTGATCAATTGCTGCTGCATGCTGATGATTTAATTCTGAACGCAAAGATGCTGGGGCATATAAATAAATAGTTTTTAAGAGAAATATCTCCTTAACTAATAAGAAAACCCAACATCCTATCACCATAGGTTTATTGCTCTCTAGAATAACAAAAGTTCTAGCTTTCGAAGAAAATGTTTCTTGTTATTTCTCACCCTTTGGCAGATGTGATTCTTTTTTGTCAATATGAATGAATAACTGAAAATGTATAATAACATAACATTGAAAAATTTCTAACTGACAGCTAGTTAATTCCAGATTATTAGAAAGACTGTAGAGTTGCTCCACAGTATTATTAGCTGGTTGCAAATAACCTACATGTCTATCACATTTTCCTGACACTCAAGCACTGGAATTTCATTGCTCACAAAATGTTAGCAATTTTGAGTGATGTATGGAATGTGACTACTTAAGTGTCACCTACGATATTCATAAAGAGCAACTCAGCTCCTCCGTCCCATGCTCCTGGTATTCTGTGATGCTTTAGTTTTATTTCACCTTTTATTTTTATGTACTACTTAAAAAACTGAGAGATCTCCTGTATCCTACTCAAGCAAAGCAGCACTAATATATTTCCCAGAAAATTAAGCAGGCAGTAGTAAAATTACTTGTGCCTGCCTAAAGTTCCATGCACAAGAGTACTGGAATGAAAACCTTTGTTTTGCGTAGAAAACAATGTTTTTGCGAAGAAAACACTACACAGTGTCTGGCAATTTTCTGTTTTCTGCTCAAATCACTGGTTTCCATGCATTTTTTGCACTTTTTGCAAAACAGAAATGTGGAAAATCTTATGATAGTTTCCCATGTGACTTGAAAAAGGCTTAACATGTTGCTAACAACATTTTCTGTAGGAAATGTTTTCTTTGCATCAGTTTTCAATTTGATTCTGCTAGCAATAATTCCTGCCTTCACAAGTTTCAATTTCAAACTTTAGTTAATATTTGCAATCATATTTAATTTCACTTCTGCTTTTCCCTGACTTTCTTGATACTAATCAAGCTTTCCACACAAAACAGGGGTGGGAGTCATGTGGCCCATGAGCCTCTTGCAACTCCCATGGTGATTCTGTGGCCCCTGGAGGCCCAAAGATTGTAATGTTTTTCCAATGCAAATGAGAGGTGGAATTTCTTCATTAAAAACAGGAGAATCATACTTCAAGGGTCTTGGTTCTCCTCTGAAACAAGATATAGGCCTCCCATGTCTTTTTTAAAGCAGAAGATCCATTTAAAAAATCTATAAGTTTGTTTGTTTAAAACCAGAAGTGACCTTCCAGTTACTTCCTGTTTCATGAAGAAAGACATGCAGCCCTTGAGCTTGCTCACCTCAGGTACAGAAGAACCTACAGAAGTGTTAACACATGCTGACAAGTCACAAGATGTTCAAGTTGCATCATAGTACTATAAAATGTATAAGTTACATGCAACAACAACAACAATAATAGCTAATCTTAGGCTCCAGATATTAGGCTCCCAGATGTTATTGGACTACAACTCCCCAAATCCCTGACAACTAGCAGTGCTAACAAGGTGTTCTAGGAGTTTAAGACCCCAAATATCTTAGGACCCAAGGTTGGCAACCATCACTGCAACTTATGGGACTTTAACTATACAGTCAGCCCTCTATATCCATGGATTTTTTATCCACGGATTCAAGTATTCACAGCTTGAAAATATTAACAAATATATAAATTCCAAAAAGCAAACCATGATTTTGCCATTTCATATAAGAGACAACATTTTACTATGCCATTCTATTTAATGGGACTTGAACATCAGCAGATTTTATTATCCATGGGATGTTCTGGAACCAAATCCCAGCAGATACCAAGGGACCACTGTACCTCAAAATCAGCCAGATTCTTCACCTTTAAAAAGCTAAATGTACCACAATGTATAGTGAACATGTCAAGTCTTGGCAGAACATGCTAACTTCCCTCAGCACCAGAAATAATGGATTAAGTTGTAAATAGTGACATGAAAGTACAGTACCAAGCATAGCTTTTCCTTCATCTTCCAATTCGAAGCGAAGAGTCTGCAGTTCCTGTTCCATTTCCAGTTTGAAAGCATCCATACCTTGTCTGTGAGCTTCTTTTAGTGCCTGAAGTTCTTCTGAGTGCTTTTGTTGTAAACGTTCCTCCAGTTTCTAAGTAATTTAAAAATAAAATTGCTCTACATGTAGATAAAATGTTCAGCAATTGGTTAGGGATGTAATATTAACAAATTTTATCATCTTTGACAAGAAGTAGCGTTTCAACATATTAAAATAACTCCATAAAAATAAAGTCTATTGCAGTGAGGGTTTTTTTTTTGCACCATGGAAGAACAAGAGATCTAGAGCTTTTCCCATTAGCAGCAGCAAGAGCAATTTTTTTTAAAAAATAAATTTTTGTAAAAAAAAAAACCTTGACAAGTTTCTTTACCAGAAGATCAAGAAATGCAAAAAATAATTTTAAATGTGCAAAAAATTTCATGATCTCACCTAGTGAAGGGTACATTTTTCAAAACGTTTATTCCCACATACAGAAAAGAATAAATTGCCATATTTAAGCTCAACAAAGTATAATTTCAGCAAACAGAAGTTACTAATAAATCACATGTAGAGAGATAATGTCTACTGGTAATAATATTGATGATTAATATCAATTTTAAGTCAAATCATACTTTATCACTGTAACAGTGAATGGATATTGTGCATGCCAATATACCATATATACTCAACTATAAGGCAACCTTATGTATTAGGTTGAGGGCAATTTTGGGGGCCAAATTTATGGATTTTGATATGACTCGTGGGTGGGTCAAGGATAAATGGGGCATGTAACAAAGGATGCAAAGGATGAAGCAAAAGAAAATTCTGCTAAAGAACTTATAAAATTCTGGCAGGCATAATTGTGTATGCTCACCCTAAAGGATGGATGGATGATGATGAGGGAACTATGCTAAATCATGGCTGTGCAATGTGTGGGGGAGGCAACCAGGCATAGGTGAGGCTAGAAAAATGTACATGTATCAAAAAAGATGAGAAGGCAAATCAAAGAAAATGACAAATAAATTGCTTTAATTTTAATGTGATGACTTTGCCTGATTTTAATCCAGAAAAGCTGACAAACATACAGAAATGTCTATTTCATATCTTTCAAAGCCTGATTACTCTTGGCACTCCTTTGAGGGGAAGTGCCAAAGAGCTGCCACAGCCACCATTTTCCTGACTATTCAAAAAGGTCAGAAGTGGCACCATAGCAGAGAGAGCAGAGGGGGTTGGTGCTTCTTTTAGGTGCTCCTGGAATAATTAAGTTTTTGCCTTTTTCTACTTTGCTCAGAGAAGGGTATGGTTCTTTTTTTGTTAAGAGTTAAGGTACAGTTCTTACACTGACCTGTGGATTGGTCGACCCAGTTTTTGGGGGTCAATTTTTGATGAAAATTTCAAGACGTATACATGAATATATATAGTAATTATAGGCAAAGCATGACCACTAAAAAAGAAAGGCATTCATATGCTCAGGGGGACCTCACTGGCAGAAGTTAAAAATGTTCAAAACTCATGCTGCTATACTATAGTCCCTGGGGCAGCATTCTGGGTGCCAAAGGATGGATCAGAAATCCCCCTCCAAGGTTCAGCACAGACTCCTCGCCTTGGATTTTTCCTTCCTGCTCTTATAGGTTTTCCCTTTCAAGTTCTCAATTTGAGTAATTAGGAGGATAGTGGGCAAATGAGGGAGGGCATGATGAGGGAGGAGCCCCACTGGATGCATAGTACTCAACCTTGAGGCTACATAGCTTTCAGAGAACAATTTTAGGAGTTCCCAAATGAAGATGAACAACTTTTCTTTGAGCAAAAACACAGTTCATGTTTCTATTTCTTGTGGCCTGTCATTTGAAAATGTCACATGCTACAGAGGTACAAATGAACATGCCTTTTGTTCTTGTTGTTTTGTTTCTTCCAGATTGTGAAATGCAAGAATATGAGCTTCTTTCATGGACTTATGCCTCTGCTGATGCTCCTCTTCCAGCTCTTCAATTTCTTGGGCCAGCCTCTGTCGCTCCTGACTAAACTGTGCCTGCAGCTGCTGCACTGAGGTTTGAGAATGGGAAAGCTGCATTTCCAGGTTCTGCTTTAGCAGGGAGATCTAGTTCACAGAAATACAAAGTTCAATAGAAATTAAAATTAGAAAAATACTGTATTTATATTTCTTTATAGTTTAAAAAATAATTATGACCAGAATCCAGGAAAATACATGGATGTATATCTTGTATTGCTTCACCGTCCCAAAGAGCAGCCTTCTCATGCTGCATCAATCCATTTTTAATATGAAAAGGGGAGTAGATGGGCAGTGAGGACACTAATGGTATATTTTGCTCATAAAAGCTCTTGGGATTTAAAACAATTTCTCTCTGCATTGTGACCTCTTTTGTTAATTAACACATTACTTTTAACAGAAATTGAGGTACAGAATATCTCTAATACATTAGGAAACTAAAACAACAATTTTCAGCTATAAAAATAGATTGCCAATCTGATTTTTTATAAACTATGCAGCAACCGCTTCTACACACACATCTGAAAGACAAGATCACCAGCTTTTGTGATTTTTTTGGAAGTGGCTTGAGCCTACAATCATACCCACTTATCTAGAAAAAAAACTCTACTGAGTTCTACAAAGCTTACTTATGAGTAGACATATACAAGACTGTCCTTTAAGACTGTAATTCCAGTTGGAGGGAGGAAATAAAGGAAAGGCTGGATGGGGTATTAATATATTTCTTTTTGTTTTGTTTTTGCTTTGCGTTATTAATTTTGTTTTCTCTTTTTATGAAAAAGAAAAAAAGACTAACTCTATCCAAAGTTACTTAGGAGTAAGCATCACTGAACTCAATGGTATTTATTTCTGGCTAGACATGTTGAGGATTCTCCTGTAAATGAACTATGCATATATATTTAAAGTAGCACTGCACCATTATCTTCATTAAAATGTGTTGGTCTATGACTGTAATAAATTATTGATTGATTGATTTTGAACATTCTAATCATGTTGCAATTAGGCTCATATTTTGAATGTTATCTTTTTTTATCATATCAAATCCAAATGGTAACCTTCAGCTCACTAGATTTGACTTTGTACACTCCCAATTAGTGTACCTGCTAGCTACACAGGAAACAATATACAAATGACATACAGCACTTTTTGGTCTGGGCAGCTCTTTTAACAGGGTTTTTCTTTGTGACAAATACCAACGCTGAGTCCAATACAAGCAGGGAAAACTGTGCCAGGACTGTTTTGTCGCATGCCTTCAAGTTGTTTCTGATTTTCTGACCCTAAGGGGAAGCTATCATGGGGTTTTCTTGGCAAGATTTGTTCAGAGGAAGTTTGCCATTGCCTTCTCCTGAGGCTGAGCGCATGTGACTTGCCCAAGGTCATCCAATGGGTTTCATGGCCAAGCTGGGAATTGAACCCTGGTCCCACCATCGTAATCCAACACTTAAGCCATACTTGCTCTCTCTTCTCCAAAAAAAATGAAAGTACACTGCAGGATGTGATGCCATAGGTTTAGTATATAAAATAGTTGCTTGATTTATTGTGTGAGAATGAGGTAAGTAGCTGTTGAGAGGGAGAAGGGAATGGAGTGGTGAAGTGAATGCTGATTCGTGGAATGTTTGAGATTTTATGAGGCAACTGGGGAATGGTAGTTTAGAGTCTGAATGACTGGAAGCCAGCTTAGTCTGGCGTTTGAGAAGAAGAGTGCAACATGGAGGAAATGTTTGAGAGGGCTTTGAGTAAGACAAGGGTTGGAGTGAGAAAAAGGAGTTTGAGTTGAATGATTGGTAAAGGTCTGATTTAGCCTGAGAGTGTGGTGTTTTAAATGTTATAAATAAATAATCTACTGTTTTATATGTAAGTTCTGTAAATAAAATTTTGTTTTTTATTTTTATACACTTCTGGCCCCCAGAATCACTATCATTCTGAGAGTTAGGTTTCAGACAAGCTGTCTGTAGTGGCAGCATTGCAGGTGGAGTCCTGTTGGGGATAATGGCAATATAAATTCTCATAGGAACCTTGACAGCATTTAGACTGACCCCACAGTTGGTGTCACAAAAGGGGGACAGTAGGAAGTCCTTATGTGTGGTAGAGGTGGGGAATCAGGGAAAGCCCTCACACTGAGTGTTTGCAGAGAACATTGTAGAAGTCTTCTCATTGGGTGGGTCAACAGTAAAAACCTACCAATTGGTGGTCCCAGTGGTTGGATATCTGGTATAGGTAGTGGTGGGTATAAGTTAAAGTCCCCACACAGGAGTCTCTGGTATATTACACCACTTTGTGCAGGTGCTAGCCAGTTCAGATTGGCCTGAATTATATTAGTCCCAGCCAGTGATAGCCCACTGAATCCATAAAGCTTATACAGGCATTGACCTATCAAACTGCCATTAATTCAATGGGTTTACTGTAGTTGGGACTGACAACAGGATTTAGGCCTTTGACTTGGATAGAGGAAACACCATTCTCTTAATTAGTTTATATGAAATAATGTAATAGACTAAATAGCCCACCTCCCATTTTCCAAGGTGTAATGAGCTTTGAACAACAGTAGTAAGGTCTTTCAGACTGAGTAAAGTAGCTGTTAAAATCAGTATAATCTTTAATATACTCCTCTTAATGACTGTCTCAGAGTGGTATTGGATTGGATGAGGAAAAACAGATTGAAACTAAATCCAGACAAAACGGAAGTACTGACAGTTACGGGCCCGAAACCAGATCTGGGAATACAGTCTCCAGTCCTGGATGGAGTCACACTCTCCTCTAAGGACTGTGTTCGCAGCTTGGGGGTACTCCTAGATTCATCGCTTCACATGACTAGTCAGGTGAATGCAGCGGTCAGGAGTGCCTGTTATCAGCTTCAGCTGATACGCCAACTGCGCCCTTATCTGGACATGAGGGATCTGGAAACTGTGGTACACGCTTTGGTAACCTCACGTCTGGATTACTATAATGCACTCTACATGGGGCTACCCTTGTGCCTAACCCGGAAACTTCAACTGGTACAAAATATGGCAGCCAGGTTAATTACTGGAACATCTAGGAGGGAGCACATAACACCAGTGCTCAAATCCCTTCACTGGCTGCCGATTAGTTTCTGGGCACAGTACAAGGTGTTGGTTTTAACCTTTAAAGCCCTACATGGCTTGGGCCCATCTTATCTCAGGGACCGCCTTTCCCCGCATGATCCCCCCCGTGCACTTCGGTCCTCTGGGAGGAACCTGCTGCAGCCCATAAAGACCAAGCTCTCGCAGACCTCCCAGAGGGCCTTTTCTTCGACTGCTCTCAGACTGTGGAATGGCCAGCAGGATGAGATCTGTCTTATTACCACTCTTGCTACCTTTAAAAAGGCAGTAAAGACGGATCTTTTCTGGCAGGCCTTCCCGGAATAACCACCTGGCTTGCTGGAGGTGATCTCCTACTTACCCTTCCTGCCGCCATGACATGTTGGCTAAACTGATTTTATTCTGTTTTATGTGTGAACTCGATTTTAATTCTATGGTAGTTTAATCCAGTTTTAAGGGGTGGGAGGGTTAGGGTGTGGGTTGATGGAATGTTTTAATGTTTTAATTGATGTGTTTTTTAATTTGTTGTATGCTGTCCCGATTGCTGAGCAGAGGGGCGAGTTATAAATAAAAAATTATTATTATTATTATTATTATTATTATTATTATTATTATTGAATGCATTCGTCTGTAGGGGCTCACAGCACAAAATAAAAGGAAGATTAGCAACTATTACTATCATGGCTAAACTCAAAGGTTTATAAGTCGAGGTATATTACACCATGATTATGGTTGACAAGTGAACTAAAGGATCTCCTATATCTTTAATAGTTATGTAGAAGAGGGAATTTCAGCAAGTATTGGTTGTCATGCAAGCTACACCTGCTGAAACAACCTCTACTACACACATCAAGCAATATATAAAATGTTGACAACAGGTACAGAAATGACTGGTCACACTTTAGAAACACACATATTCTTATTATCTGTGTTCATTTGACTTGATGAAACCACAACAACATTATATGATCAGCTTTCTTTTTTCCTTACCCTAGGCACCCACCGTTCTCTTAATGTTTGATTATTAAACTGCTGCAATTTTCAGTTAATGACAAGAGCTCAGAAAACCTCTGCGCCAGGTAGCAGAAGAGTCAGAAAGGGAAGCTCCAAACTCAACACAGTATCACTAACAGAATAAAGGTTAATTCTGAAGAAAACTGCAGGCTTTCATCCTGATCAATGTGTCAGAAGGATATTTTTTTTAAAAAAAGAACCTACCCGCCTAAACCAGATTAGATATTAGTGGAAATACCTTGGAAGCACAACCCCATCCTACATCTTTATCAATTTGTGAAAATTCATGGCGGTGGGGGGTGGGGGGTGGGACGGGGCAGGCAGAAGACAGCCAGTACTGAGCCATTAAAAGCCAAGATGACATGGCTAGATTCAGCTTGTAATGGTTTAGGCCTAAATTCAATTGCTAGTCCCAACTAGAGTAGATCCACTGAATCACTGGAAACTGATCAAGTTCTACAGAGACTAAGAAATGGATTCAGACATTAAATATTTGTTTCTTTCAAAGCACATGTGCATTTCTAAAAATTGTCTCTGTCAGCCTCACAGTATTTCTACTTCTTCTTATTGCTGTGTTTTACTTTGTCATCTCAGCATTAATTTATACAGTGAAAAAGCTCTATAAATAATATATCTTCATTTGGCAGTGGTACCTATTTACTTAGCAATGACCAGGCTTGGACATAAGGCCTGTTCTCTAATCTGCCCCACATACTTCTGTAAATTAAATTAATCACTGCCATATTGAAACATGTACCTGTTATATAAAGAATGTTGTTGTATTGTTATTTTGCAGAGAAGAATATGAACAGATCTATCACATTCAGCACCATCAATACTGGCAAAGACAGTAAAGACAAAATGGTTTATGTGCAATACAAACATGCATGAAAACAATTTCACACAAATGAACCAGTTTTAGAAATTTACTTTCTATTCTTTTGAAGGAAGATGGTGTTAAAAAGAAAAGTTCAGCATCATAATCTAAATTAAAGTGATGTGGATTACAAAAGCAACCTTTAAATGGAAAATGTGTGTATAAACAAATTGTATTCAGCTACTATATTTTAAAGCTTACTCTTCTGATAATTTATTTTCCTTTTACCATACTGTTGACACTAGAAACCAACATGGAACTCAGCAAATAGCCTGTCCATGTCATTATGCAAAGCTCTCAATGATAAGGTTTTATACTTCAGCAATTTCCCTTATCTTCTCAAATCTTTCTCACCAT
This sequence comes from Phrynosoma blainvillii, assembly GCA_026167975.1. Lineage (NCBI taxonomy): Eukaryota > Metazoa > Chordata > Lepidosauria > Squamata > Phrynosomatidae > Phrynosoma > Phrynosoma blainvillii. Next base: position 120,050,354 of record JANUYF010000001.1, on the reverse strand, counting down.
ATCCAATTAAACTGCCCTCAAACATCATGAGCAGCTTTTTGTAAGTGACTGTGAAGGGGCTCAAAGAGAGGGTGTGAGCAAAAACTGGGTTCCCTCGTTTGAAGAAGTGGGGACACAATGTGCTAAGTCAGAGCAACCACTGAACACAACCTATATGGATTTAGTAAAAAGACAGATTTCCCAAATAGTGACAGAAGTAGCCCAATTGTGTTACTCAGTACAGATATCTTGAACACCCCCCTTTTGCTCCTATTTTGTCCTGCCATTTAAAACATTAATGAAATATTGATTTTGTAAACAAAAAGATTCCTTCAGGGTAAATAATAAATTGTTTAAAATAAGTTACTTAAAACACAAAGATGTTACTAAGAAATGATATTTCCATTATACAGCTGTTTGTATAGGCAGCAGAAAAATATACACACAGACTATTCTGTTTTGAAAATCTTTACTATAGTGGAACAACCATCTGGAGGGGCAAGCTAATTTAATTTTAAACTTATGTGTCATGTGTGTATTTTTCTATTTAGAACTACAACCCACATCTGAACAACCATTGGCACACTAAGGTCTAATTCCAATTGTTAGTCCCAATGTTCATATATATATATATATATATATATATATCAGACTGTTTTGGTTAGGACTGAAAAGGATTTGGGCCTAAAGGTTTAATCCTATACCCATTTACCCTAGAATTACCCTCCACTGGGATTTATTTCTGAGTTGATATCTATAGGATTGCATTATAATGGACTTTTTAAATGGAAGATAAACTACTTCATATAAACTGGCATCCTATATGTATAAACTGGGGCTTAGCCATGCAGATTTGCCCATAAAATCTTTATCACTATAATTCACTGACACAGGGATGTTTACTAATTTGATAGTTCTGAAGAAGAAACATATTACCGTATTTTTCGCCATATAAGGCGCTCCGGCATATTGGGCGCACCCAATTTTAAAGGAGGAAAATCCAAGAAAAAAGGATTCCTCCCTTTAGCCGGAGGCCGGTTGTTCAATGGGCTGGTGCTGGGATCGGAGAACTTCTCCGATCCCAGCACCAGCCCATTGAACTGAGGTCGCGGGGGGAAGGAGGGCTCCTTCCCCCCGCGACCTCAGTCTTTGAATGGGCTGGTGCTGGGATCGAAGCGATCCCGGCGCCAGCCCATTGAAAGACTGAGGTTGCGGGGAGAAGGAGCCCTCCTTCCCCCCCCCCCGGCCTCAGTCTTGGAATGGGCTGGTGCCGGGATCGAAGCGATCCCGGCACCAGCCCATTGAAAGACTGAGGCCGGGGGGAGAAGGAGCCCTCCTTCCCCCCCAGCCTCAGTCTTGGAATGGGCTGGTGCCGGGATCGAAGCGATCCCGGCACCAGCCCATTGAAAGACTGAGGTGGGGGGAGAAGGAGCCCTCCTTCCCCCCCCCCCCCCGGCCTCAGTCTTGGAATGGGCTGGTGCCAGGATCGAAGCGATCCGGGGGGAGAAGGATCGAAGCGAAGATTGAAAGACTGAGGCCGGGGGGAGAAGGAGCCCTCCTTCCCCCCCCCCCCCGGCCTCAGTCTTGGAATGGGCTGGTGCCGGGATCGAAGCGATCCCGGCACCAGCCCATTGAAAGACTGAGGCCGGGGGGAGAAGGAGCCCTCCTTCCCCCCCCCCCCCCGGCCTCAGTCTTGGAATGGGCTGGTGCCGGGATCGAAGCGATCCCGGCACCAGCCCATTGAAAGACTGAGGCCGGGGGGAGAAGGAGCCCTCCTTCTCCCCCCGGCCTCAGTCTTTCAATCGGCTGGTGCCGGGATCGAAGCGATCCCGGCACCAGCCGATTCCAAGACTGAGGCCGGGGGGGGGGGGGAAGGAGGGCTCCTTCTCCCCCCGGCCTCAGTCTTTCAATCGGCTGGTGCCGGGATCGCTTCGATCCCGGCACCAGCCGATTGAAAGACTGAGGCTGGGGGGGGGATGGGGGAAGGAGGGCTCCTTCTCCCCCCGGCCTCAGTCTTTCAATCTTCGCTTCGATCCCGGCACCAGCCGATTCCAAGACTGAGGCCGCGGGGAGAAGGAGCCCTCCTTCTCCCCGTGGCCTCAGTCTTTCAATGGGCTGGCGCCGGGATCGCTTCGATCCCAGCACCAGTCCATTCAAAGACTGAGGTCGCGGGGGGAAGGAGGGCTCCTTCTCCCCGCGGCCTCGGCCCTTCGCCCTATAGGGAGCACTCACTTCCCCACGCACATTTAGGGGAAGAAAAAGTGCGTGTTATAGGGCGAAAAATACGGTAATATTCTTGCATCTGTTCTAAACATTACTTTTAAATATTAGCTGGGATTCAAACAAGCACATGTGTTAATGGAAGACACTTCTGTATCGAGAAAGGGAAGTAACTACTCCCCTTCGACTCCCATCTACCTCACTTAAGGGGTCCCCAACTATCAAGCGAGGTTGGTGTGTGTGCATGGGTGGGTGTGCGCATGCACGTGTGTACATGCATACAGTGTTTTGCACAAGGGCACTAGATCCCACCCACTCTCTTTCATAACAGAAGGAACTATGGTAGTTCAACCATATTTGAATTGCATTATTTGCAACAAAGTATCACACATTTCATGCTTTTAAAAAAGCTTTACCATGTGCAAACATACTGCCTGCAAGCTTATTTTTACAAAACATAAAATAATGGTGCGATGTCAAATGATATAAACACATACACATATGAATGAAAGAATGAATGCAGCACAGAGCTTTTTATTAAGTTAAAGGCTAATCTTTTCCCTTCAACTTTTTTTTTTAATTTCAAAGGCTAATGCTTTGACGCAGCATTGGCCAGTATGCAAGCTGAGAAGTGCAAGCATGCCCTCATGTATAATTTGTAAGTGCAACTCACTTACATTGCTGATAGATTTATGCAAAGCTTCACCGAGACAGTGCCGCTATGAAGGAAAGATCACAGAAATAAAGGAAAACATTCAGAAATAACTAAGATGGGATAAAGAAAGGACAGTAAGACACAGAATATTAATATTAATTTGACAAGGAAATATGTTGAAAATTGATTGGGAAATGCTGACATAGAACACTTTTGCTATGGCTTGTTATACAAGTCCACTGAACACATACGAAATGGCAACATTAATAAAGCATTGTTCCTCTTTTTAAAAAAACTGGAAAATTGGGGCAAAATGGTATACATTTCATATTTTTATTATGCTATTATGTTAATTTATTATTTTTTAACTCCAAATTGATGTATATAAAATTTCAATAATTATCTACTGGAGGAACAATCAAGTATCTATTGCTTATCATCAGTAATATTTGCTAACATATCTTTTAAAATATTTTAACCAAATGTTCATCTGCCTTTTTGAAATAGTAAGTCCATACATTTTGACATTGCTTTTTTTTAAAAAAACAACAACTTGGCAACATAATTATCTAAGCCTATTTTACCTAACATCATTTTTATTTTTAAGTATGAACTTTTCTTAAAATATTGTTATTTACTGGTCCATAGCAAAATGACATTTTGTATATAATAGTGTAGTGCCATTTACTAACAAGCTGAAGATGTATGGTCAGCATGAATAAGTGGTGTATCACCATATACATCAAACGCAACATATATATGAGCAATACAATTGTTAAAATTGTGTGATGGGTAATTTCTTTTCTGGATACATAATTTATGATTCAGACACCACTCACTTTCAATTATTTCATCTTTCAATCAAACCAGCAGGGGTCTTAATGTGATTCATACTGATTTACAGACTTTTCTTAATATCTTTGCATGAGTTATATTTTTTCAAAGTCTAGATTTACAAAGAAAGAAAGTGAGTGCAGTAACCAAAATACTAGTCTGCCCTCCATATATCCATGGAATTTTTATCCATGGATTCAAGCATCCATGGCTTGAAAATAATTTAAAAATATATAAATTCCAAAAAGCAAACCTTGATTTTGTCATTTTATATAAGGGACACCATTTTACTATGCCATTGTTTTCAATGGGACTTGAGCATCCACGGATTTTGGTCCACTGGAACCAAACCCCAGCGGTTACCAAGAGCCCATTTCCAATAACTGCAATAATCTTAATTGCTAAATAAACAAATAATTTGCACCAAAATAAGAAAACTTTGTTCAAAAGACAAATACCATGAAATAGAAGATTGTTTTTGTACTTACAGCAAAGTTGTTTCTTCCACTGAAACCCATATTCTGCACTAGTTTGTCACTGAAGCTGACCCTTCATGTCTTGCTTATTTAAATCTGATGTATCAAATAAGTCTTAAAAACTGGCTCTGGAGTCTAATATTTTTGTTTACTTTGAGATTTATGAGATTAACAATAGGATGTTGTTAGCCATATTGGATGTATTTATTATGTATATATTATGTATTTAAAATTACATAACCTATTTTAATGTATACATATTGACAATTTACATATTGTTTTTTGGTTTTTTTTGCTAATATGTATATGCATCTGGGACTCATATTAAATGCTTAAGCACTTCACCCCATTTTCCTCTTTGATGTGATGAACATGGAAAAAATATCTATCCTTCCTTAATTAACACTGCAATCCTAGGCAACTCTACTCAGAAGTAATCCCCACTGTATTCAATAGAACTTACGCCACAGCAAATGCCTACAGGATTGCAGAACTAAACTATTTTTATTTCTAGAAGGTGTTTATTAATGTGCTACATGTTGAACACACCACAGTGCAGAATTCCCCCCCCCCCGCTTTTTTTGTGTGTGTTTGTGCACAGGACTTGTAGGAATCACTTGAAATTTAAATCTATGTTCCATCTGTCCACTGCCATTGGTTTCACTGATGATGCTTTCAAGTTCTGACACATAAGAGGAGTACATGGGGAAATTAACTTAATCTTTTCAGGGGGGAAAATATTAAAAGTGCAGCAGCTTCAATACGAAACACTTAAAATGTGATGGAGAAAAAGAAGACAATTTCCCCCCCAGAATCCATTAGTAGAAGAGATGTGTGCTCTAGTGGAATAAGATTTAGTAATTTCTTTATGGTTTCAGTCATTCCTCTATTTTTGCCTTTTTTGTCAAATAGATTTGTAATTTTGTAAATTGCCTGACCACTGATAACATCTGCATACGGCTTATCATAATGATTTTGTATCTTTAGGCAACATTTGTAAGAACATCAAAGTTCAACATAGAATGTCAGTTCACAAAACAATTTCCAATATGAATAGTGAAGTACGTGTTATAATCCAGTCATATCCCCGACTCGTTTTTGTTTTGTTTTTTAAAGGGGAAAAAAAGGTTGAGTCTCCCTTACCTGAACTGCTTGGAACCAGAGGTATTTTGGGTTTTAGATTTTTAAAAAAGATTTTGGAATACCTGTATTTGCATATACATACACAATGAGATCTTGGAGATGCGACCCAAGTCTGAACACAGAATTCATTTACGTTTCATACATACTTTATTCACATAGCCTGAAGGTAATTTTACACAGAATTTTAAATAATTTTGTGCATGAAACAAAGTTGGTGTATACTGAACCATCAGAAAGCAAAGGTATCACTATTTTAGCAACCCATGAAAAAAGTTTTGGTTTTTGGAATATTTTGGATTTTGGAATTCCGGATAAGGGAGACTCAACCGATATGTATTTCAGATACTTTAGCAGGTTCATTTATGGTGCTATTTAGGATAATTCTTCCTCCCTCCCATGCCTCTTTCTCTCAGAAATTGTGTAAAATTCACTAGTGTCCTATGCTGACCATGACTGTATCAACAATGGTATGTTTTCACATTTTAGGTTCATTGCTATACTTCATACTCTGAGTGGCATGGGCTTTTGAAAGTGGATGTAAACAGACTGTTGAATAAAAACACATTTTTTCAGTATTTTAATAAAAGATTCTTCTTGACCTTGGATCACATACATTTCTGCCTATTCTTCTAGTTCAGAAGTAGGCACCTTGTGGCCCTCCAGATGTTGTAGGAATGCAGCTGCCACAAGCCCTAGCCAGCAAAAGCAATGTTGAAAGATTGTGGGAATTGCAGTGTAGCAACAGTTGTAGGATCACAGGTGCATTTCCCTATTCTAGCCCAGATTTGCAAACTAGAGAGAGCAACTATGGCTTAGTCTTTACAGACATTTTTCCAGTTCATCATTGACACTGGCATATTTATAATTTTAAATACTATATTTCTTGTTGTGTGGCTTCAAGTAATTTCTGATTTATGGTAACCCTAAAGGGAACCTATCATGGGGGTTAGAATTTGTTCAGAGGGGGTTTTGCCTTTGCCTTCCTCTGAGGTGGAGAGAATGTGACTTGCCCAGTGGATTTCCATGGTTTACAGGAGACTTTGAACAATGGTCTTCCAGTGTTCCAGTCCAATACTCAAACCATTACACTATGATGGCTCTCTTTAAAGAAATAAAATTATGATATACAGCATCAATAAAACAAATACAATAGCTACAAGCCTCTGCTTATGTTTATCACTCCTCAACTTCTAATTAAATCGTTTCTGCAACAATATAGCCATCTTCCCAAGTAATTTAAACATTTAAAATGCAAGTAATCAGTCTAATTACCTGATCCAAGAGATCTTCCACTTTCTTTTGCCAGCTGTCTCTGGCAGCATTTTTCTCTCTCTCCTTTAGTTGTAAGAGCTGAGTCATTGCTGACTTTTTATCTTCTTCATGCTGAAGCCTCAACTCTTCTCGAAGTTTAGTACATTCCTGCCTGAGAAGATGAGAGAGAACTAAAAAACAATCTTCCATTTAGTAGAACTGGAAATTTCTGAAATGCATCGTTTTGACTTATACTACATTTTTGTGGTTAATACATACTTCATCTAAAACAAGGGAAAAAGAGAAGTGAAAAAAACCCAACACTTGCCGAAGATTCTCTGTCCATTTTATTTCTAGATCACGGGCCATTCTGTCAACTTTGAATTTCTCCTCTTCTCTCATGGCCACAATCATTGCCTCATGCTGTTGTCTTTCCTGGTCTAATTCCCCCTAAAAATACAAAAAATTACATTCATTGTTAAAATATGCAAAATTTATCCATGCCACTATTTTATTCTGAAGCAACATTAATGCCTTTCCCAAATGCAGAAATAATGCCAGTAATGTTTAAATTAACTGCCAGAAATACAATTCAGACTGCACATTTTTATTTATCATCATGACTCCTGGAGGGAAAAAAAGACATTTGGAGGATAACAGTTTATTAATAATAAGAAAATGCTGTTTACCTGTAACTGTGATTCTTCCAAGTGATCACTGGTGCCCTCACACAAATAAGTTTCCATGCCTGTGAACGGACCCAATTAGAATGTTCCAGAGCTAAGTAGCATGGCAGGAACTCAGCCCCTTCTCCTATATACCACGCATATCCTAGCTTGCCAAAGCTACTATCCCCTCAGTTTCAAAGTCCGATGGGAAATATATAGGGACCTGAAGAGAGGGGAGGTAGGGCAGGTTGTGTGAGGGCAGATGATCATTCAAAGAACTGTTACAGGTAAGCAACCTGTTCATCTTCTTTGTGATCTTTGTGCCTCACACAAATGGGTGACTGTAAAGCTTACCAAAGGATGATGGGTCAGGTCACTGGAAAACAGTGGATAGAACAGCACATCCAAATCCGGCATTTGCCCAAGATCTGCAGTCTAATCTAATGTGTTGGATAAATGTAGAAAGCTGAAACCATGCTACTTTATATGTTCAGAGAATAGTACACCATTTTGGAGTAGAGCCATGGAGGAAGCCACCACTTTTGCACAGTGGCCCTAAGGCCACCAGGAACAGACTGCTTGGCCAGTTTGTAAGAAAGCCAAATAGTTTGCACTACCCATTTTGACAGCAGACAGGTGCACATGGAAGTGCCGTGTGGCAACCCTTGGACAGATGGAAAAGTGGGGTGAACCAAAATTGTCTGGGCCAGGAAGGCACCACCAGAATCACATAGGACCTGTCTCTGGTGATTTTCATGATCACCCTTGCTAGCAACAGAAAGGGAGGAAATCTGGTTGTATTAATTCGCTACATGGTTTCAGCTGACCACCTTTGTAGGAATGCATCACTGAGGGATCCTTCTCCCTTCCCAACCCTGGAACAGAAGCTGGAACATTTCCTGTTGATGGATCACAAAGGGATATATGTGGAGTCTTCTCCACTTGGAGGTGATGATGTAGTAGATCTTGTTAGACAGATACCACTCATGTTGGTGAACACAAGCAAAACTGAGCAAATCTGCCAGTACACTGTCTGTGCCTGCAAGGTTTCTGCTATGGGATGAATGTGCCCTTTGAAGCACCAAATACAAAAGGCCATGGTCAGATAGAACTGCATTGTGGAATGGGAACTTCCTGTGATATTGCTGTAATGTGCTCCCCATTAGGTGAGGTGTCTGTAGTGACCGTGAGTGTTGGGTCTGGAAGCCAAATGGCATACTAGAAATGAGATCTGGAGGCCTTGTCCACCCAATGAAAAATGGAAGCACTTTGTATGTTTACAATGGTGATCTCAAAGAGGGTTGAAGTGTCTGACAAACCAATGCTGGAGAGTTTGGAACCTCAAACAAACAAATATTTGACTGTCGTAGTGGCAGCCATGAGTCCTAGAAGTCTTTGTATTGTAAAAGCAGAAGGGCAAGGATGAAACAACACTGCTCAAACCTTGTCTTGATTATCTTTGCTCTGCTGAGTGGGAGATAACCCTTCTCTCTAACAGAGTCCAACATTGCCCCAATACAGTCGATCACTCTTTTTGGTTCGAAGATGGACTTCATGGGGTTGACACTGAGACCCAAGTGATGTAGTCACAAAAAAAGTAAGAGTATCAAGTAAATCCATATCATGTAGATATGCATACAGAAGAGGACCTGTGCTACACCATGCTGATGATCCATCTGGTCCAGCACCTACTCTATCTAGTTTTCCATAGTAGTCAACCAACAAGCCCACATGGAGGGCATGATGGCAATTTCTAGATAAACTTTCATTGAACCAAGAAGCTAGTATTAGTAGCATGCTTCATTTGAATCTAGTACCTGTCTACAGTAATGACAAGCAAGCACTGCTGAACCTATGCCTAACATTTATCCCTGTTGAAATTTCTTTTGTTAGTGTTGCCCCAGTTCCAAAATATTCAGGACGTCTTTAATGACTTCTGAAATATTACCCATTATTTCTGAATATGATGAGCATGCCCTCTATTCATCCATCCAAGTCATATATGAAGATGTTGAACCCCCAAAAGCATGGAAGAGAACGCTCAAACATCCCACTTCTCACTTTATTCCAGGATGATGAGGAATCAGTAACTCTCTTTTTGGGTTTGTTCCATAAACTAACTACAGATCCACCTAACAGTAGCACTGTTCAGTCCACATCTTACCCGTCTGCAAGAATATTATAGGGACTTTGTAAAAAAATAAAAACCTTTCTGAAATCAAGATCCCTACATGGACAACATTATCTTGATCTACCAATCAAGTTATGATATCGAAAAAAAGAGGGATAAGATTAGTCATGTCTTGTTTTTAAGAAACCCATGCTTACTTCTAGTATTTACGGGATTATTTTCTAAGTGCTCAGAGACTATTTAGTGATCTGTTCTAGAACTTTTCCTGATGTTGATGTCAAGATGACTGATTGGTAGTTGCCCAGGTCATTTGAGCATCTGCTCTGCTCAGATCTCTCCTTTTCTCCAAGAATTCTCAAATATGATAGCCAGAGGTTCCGAGATTACACCTACAGGCACCATTATAATCTTTTGGTACAGCTCAAAAATACTAATGAAACTTAAATTAATTTAAAGTAGCAAGGTATTCCTGTACTAAGGATGGAAAAGATATTTTCAAAATGGCTGAAAACAGGTTTCCCAAGTGTCATGAAGCCCAGCCAAGTACAATCCCAGATGGACAAGAATGTTCACAGCACATGGCCTTTTCTGTGGAGAAAGACTACAAGTAATTTTCCCACCCAGAAAATATGGGCTTGGATACATCCCAATTGTAGTGGATTGTTCTTCCATGCCATCCCATGAATGAGAGATTGGACTTACCATGAAGATTCATTCAGGGATGGCAGGAGGATCAATCCACAACCTGCTCAATTATAGGAGGAATGATAGCAAGATACTAAAGTAGTTAGGGTTGGATAAACAAATTGGCTGGGAGGCGTTGTGGCTCAATGGTTATAACTGGAAAAAAAAGTGGGCTCCTGCAGATTGGTTGGCACGCGAGGAAATCCTAATCGTAGTGGATTGCTCCTCAGTGCCATGTGAAGTAATCTTTCTTATCTGCAAGAACAAAATTTACAAAGATTTACGTCACTATCTTGCACAATCTCTTTACGTATTTTGGGCTATCATCTCCATACGGCATCATTTGTTTTGCTTCCAATAGGTTGAGCACTGATTTGTTTTTGGAAAAAGATAAGAGAAAAAAGTATGTGTTGAGTAGTTCTACAGTCTCTCTTTCACCTGTCAATATTTCACCATCTATTCCACAGAATAGATCTATGGCTTCCTTGTACTTCCTCATGATTTGAACCTACTCCCACCTCCAAAATGCTGTTTATTGTTTTTAACCTCTTTTAAACCTGAGCTTATTCTAAGCTTAACTCGTTTGTACTCTTCTTTAGTTATATTAGATGTTTCCTGCATTTCCTTCTTGTTCGATGTTATTGTGTCATAAATATCTCAACTTTAGGAAATTCCCAATCATTTTCTGTTTGAGCATTTTAGACCATGACATCTTACCTAATATTTCCTTTATAGGTGGAGTTATATAGGTGCATTTATAGTAAGTGACACTTTAGTAAATGGGGAAATATCATGCATATGGGATGGGAGCTCTTCTATATGCATCTTAATCTGGATGACAGAGTTTATATATATAAGGTGTTACCTCAATATTATACAGAGAATCTGTGGTCTCTCTCAGTCTTGCCCTGGTTAGCTCTAGCTCTTTCTGCAGTATTTCCTGGGTTTCCTGAAGACTGGAAATGTGTCCTTCTGCTGTACCAAGGCCCTGCTCACTTTTTCTTACCAGGTCTTGTAGACGGCCCATCTACAATACAGATAAAAAAAGAATAATTGGCAATCCTAACAAAGATTAACTTTAGGTGATTTAGTTGTGTCTGCTGAAAGCTACTTGCCTTCTTAGTGTTTATGCATTCTTTTTAAATTTAAATATCACAACACATGCATAAAACTACAAAATATGAGTCTAACTTCAAAATACAGCATTTGAATGCAATTTAAAAGTAAGTAGTTTCAACAAGCCACTGAATTAAAGAATCCCTTTCATAAAAAAAACTGACCCTCCTCCACAAACTTTATCCAACATTAAAGTTTTATACACAAATCCAATGTAGATGCATTTTGCATTTGGTGTTAGTGACCATAAATTCAGTAGATACAGGACACATGAGTGATTCATCTGGCCTTTGGTCCTCAATCAGTGACAAATCATCTAAGTTGAGAGACAATTTTCAGGGGGGAAAAGACTTGTCAACAAAACAAAACAGAGCGAAATAAAATAAAAGCCCTTAAAGCACAATCCTATTTCATGCACTGCCTGAAGACTTGGTAGCTCCCAAATATGGAAAGGAATCTGGATACAATGGAAGAGCAAATCATCACTACCTTCATAATGCCCTTGAACTGGTAAAGTCTATTACTGGTCATATAAGGGAGAAAAAGTGGATGGAGTGCTGTAAAATCTAGCAGGAATACCTATCCTTCCCTAGGGCTCATTTGGCATACTCCAACCTCCCTGCCACCAGATCTGAAAAATAACTGTGGTATCTAAGCATGCAGAAACTGGAGATCCAAGACAGACTCCATTTTCTACTCTCTCATAACAAAAGACAGGATTTCAGTTAATACTGCAGCCAGAATGACCAGCAGCATATATGACAACAGAGAACACAGATATCATATATCAAGATGCAGTGTGAGCTTACATCGCTCTGCTACCATGTCTTAAGAAAAACAGGTTGCTTACCTGCAACTGTGGTTCTTTGAGTGGTCATCTCTGCTCTCACACAAACGGGTTTCATGCTTGTGCAGAGATCCTAATCAGAATGTTCTAGAATTGAGCAGCTTGGTGAGAACCCGGCCCTCTCCTGCTTATCACACATGTTCCAGCCCACCAAGCTAACGTCTCCTAAGTATTGAAAAGACACAAGGACCTGAAAGAGGGGAGATAGGGCGAGTTGTGTGAGGGCACAAATGACCACTTCAAGAACTTCAGTTACAGGTAAGCAACCTGTTGTTGTTCTTTGTAGTCTCTGTGCCTCAAAAAAATGAGTGACTGTGGGCTGATGCAGATGGCCCATTTGGGGCGACAGAGCTGCCCCGGAGAGCGGCGGATCAGGGCCATGGCAACCCCACACCGTGGCCCTGATCCTCCCTTTTGCCGCCCTTAAAAGAGTGGCAAAATGCCGCTCCTTTTAGAAGTGGCAAAAGGCCACCCTAACAGCCGGCACCATGGCTCTTCTGTGCCCTTTCAGTGCAGCGTGTCTACACGCTGCACCGGGAGGGCGTCCTGATGCTGTGCGCCTTGTGTACAGCCGTGCGGCGTCAGGCTGGTGTCAGGCTGGGGCTGGGGCGGCCGGCGTGCGGCTGCTCCTCCCCAACTCCACCCCCAGGCTGGCTCTTTGGGCCAGTCTGCAACGCCCCTGTGAAGCCTACTAAAGAATAGTGGGTCAGATCACTGAAATCACTTAAGAACAGAGGAAAGAACAACACATCCAAATGGGACATCTACCCTTGCTATACAGTCCAGTCTGCCATGTTGGATAAACATGGACAGCTGTGATTGTGTAGCAGTTTTAGGTAGAGTAAAGTAACACCATGAAGGAAAGCTGAAGAAGCAGCTACAGAAGGTGCTCATTGATGATGGCAAGAAATCCAATGGGCCTGTGCATAAGCTGTGAGAGAACAAAAGACAATGACCAGGACAAAGTTAGTGAAGTAACTGGTTGATAAGGTGTGCAAGACCTCAAACCAATTTCTTAGGTTGGTAAAAAGAGTGGCCAAAGTGGGAGACACTGGTTGGTAAGTCACAATCACAACCAGTTAAAACTTGAAAGAGGAGAAAGCCAGTCCATGTTCATAGATATGTAGCAGGAAGTTTTAAAATGGTAGAGACCGTTGCTGGAATGGAAAGTTCAGACCTTGAAGATGCAAGTGAACAGAAATACTTCCATTTGTAGAGACAGGATGTCTTGATAGAATCTTTCCTTGATGCTGACAGTACCACTGCAAGACAAAGCAAAGCTATGGAATTATCCTACATGCCGAGATTCTCATAATTTTGAGATCAGATTGGAGAAGAACAGGTTGCACACCTGTAACTGTAGTTCTTCGAATGATCAATCAGTACATTCAAGAAAAGAATGAACAAAATAGAGCCTTCCCAAATACAGTATCAACTTGAGACCTTGAGTCCACTCTGTAATGTGAAAGTCTTAGGATGGGATTAGGTAGCTGCATGGCAAACATCCTTGATAGAAACACCAGCCAGGAAAGCCCAGGAGGCACCAACCACCCTGCTGGAGTGGGCTCAAACCTAAGTCCTTTCAAGCCAGTTCATAAGATACATGTATAGTAGACAGACCCACTTCGAGAAGCATTGTGAGGAGCTAAGCAGTCTCTTCCTTGATGCGAGGTAGCAAACAAAACAGTCTGGGAGAGGTACAGAAGGCTGCAGTCCTGTCCACATAGGAGGTTAACACCCTCCATATATCAAAGCAGTGCCACTACCTTTCACAGTCTGAAGGGGGTTCTGAAACAGGGAAGGCAACACAATGTCCTGGTTGAGGTGGAAGGATGCCACCACCTTTGGTAAGAACATACTGTCTGATCTTAACAGATGAAACTGAAGATACAGGTCATTGACCTGCAAGAGACAAAGTTTGTCAGCTTTCCTTGCAGTTACAATGGTAACTTCATCACATGGAGTCAACAATCACATGTTGCCATTGGCTCAAAGGGTCTCTTGCAGAGCTAACCAAGCACTATGTCCAAAGCCCACTAGGGTTCTGAGCTTGACACTGGGGAATGAAGGTACTTATATCCTTTCAAAAACTTTTTAACCAAAGGATGTGTAAAACAAAGCTTACCAAGGAACTGAAAATGTGCTGTAATGGCAGCAAAGCAACAAAGAATCAAAGAAAAAGAGAGGCCTTGATTCAACAAAGAAAGCAGAAAGTACAACACATGTGTGATGATAGCTTCAGCCACTGCAATCGACCATGGAAGTAGGAAATCAGTAAACGTCTACTTGTAACTGTAGGATCTTCTAGTAGAAGGTCATTGGGCAGTATCATTAATCTCCTTCACCACAACCACTAAGGCATCTTCCAAGCCTGCAAAGGACGCATCCAAAGGCAGGCATTTGAGGTCACTGATGTAGTTGACGCCAAGTAGCCCAGAGTGATTTGAACTGTTGAGCCCTGAGATGTCGATACTGAAGTCAACTCCATACCGATTTGCAAAGATTGTTGAAACAATCGAGGGGTAGAAAAATGGCTTGGACGGTGTAGTCTAGGATTGCCCCAATGAATTGAATTCAACACATCAGCTGAAGACTGGACTTTTCCTTTTCCTTACTGCCAAAGAAAAGCTACTACAACAGCCATCACCTTTGAGCTGTGCTAAGGCCGACCTGTAGAACTCAAAACCTGTATGCCTTTCACCATACAATGAAGCACAGGAAATGCCTATGACAATGCTGAATCAAAATATGGAAGTAGGCATCTTTTAGATCCAAAGTGCCACTCCCCTTCTTGCATCAACGGGAAGATGGATGATAAAGTCACCATTCCAAAGTGCCAAGGACAAATATATGAATTTACACCCCTCAAGTCCAGAATCAGAATCAAAATCAGAATCAGACTCACCATCTTTTTGGTGATGATATAGTATTGGGAGAACCCCTGCCTGATGAACCTCGTACTGGGGTACAGGCTCAATAGCTGCTTTCTGCAAAAGAGTGCCTACTTCTTGGAGTAGAACGGTGGAAGTAGATGTGGATCAGAAAAGTTCCATTGAGGGATCTGACTCAAACTCGATGGCGTAGCCTCTCCTCATGATGTCAAATACCCATGAGTCCATGGTGATGCAGTTCCACATCTGATAGAAATTTCAGAGTTGTTGCTGGGATTGAGAAGGAGCTAGTGTGGCAATGGAGTTTGATGATACAGCTGAAGACAGTGGCAGAAATGGAAGAAGACTGAAACATAGTAGAAGTAGGAGAAATAGAAACAGGTGGAGATGGAATAATGCTGGGGACCAGTGCAGAGTAGATCGAGGTCACCAACACTGATACTGTGGGAGGTAACTGAACTGGAGAAGTAGGTGGTCGTGATATGGTGTCTATTGTCCTTGGAGGAAGTGATGGAGGCTGGTGTCAAGGAGATGGCAAAACAGATGGAAGAGGCCAGTGCCAAGGTAATACTAGTGATCAGTGCAGAGGAGAGTCAGGAGGCAGCCTTTGTGTGAAGAGAAGAGGAACATTTCTGCTATTAGTGGTAAGGCAAGACTTGGTATGAGATGTGCCCAATGATGACACTAGTCATGGTATGAAGGCGAGTAGGAATGATAAGATTCCAGATGCTCCCACTACAGGTGCTCGTGCCAGAACCTATCAATATCAATGAGGCATAGGGCCACTCTCTTACAAATGAAGATCATTCCCGCCTTGGTGAAAGAGTAAATTAGGTGGGATGAGAGAGACCTTGATAGCAGATCAACCGTTACATGTTGCTACTAAGAAGATTCCACTTCACAGAGTAAAGAGATATAGCCACAGCTGTTGGTCCTGAGATGGCCAGGAGGAGGAGTAGTTATTGATACTAAGGGCATTGATCCTGGTGATGATGATGCTGTCAGTACTTCACAATGCTTAATCCGTTTAGGGTGCCTTTTCTCCTTTAAAGCAGTACCATCCATACTCCTCCATGCCACACATCAGGACAGGCTGGACTTTTATGCCTCAACTTGAACTAGGTTGACTTTGTAATCTTCAACCCATGGTCTGAAGCTGATTTCCCCACTATTGATACCATGGTAGGCTGTGGGGTGAGAGATGTGAAGGCTAGAGTAGAAGGATATGCCATAGAAACTACTGGAGCAGTTGGTACCCAGGTGGTAGATGGTATCAAGTGGTAGATGGCACTGAAACTGTCGGTACAACGGATGCCTTCTTGTGGGGTTTTGAAACAGTTATTGATGCTGGGAACACAGACTCATTCCATGCCAATTGGTCTGCAACTGGGAGAGACTTCTCCCAGCAGAAGAGCTTCAACATTTGGGCCTGATTCTTCAGGGCTTGAGCAATAGTTAAAACTCAGGAAAGCTTTATTAAGAAACTAAGGATCCAGTCCAGCGACTTTCATTGTCAGAACTGACCAACAAATGTTAAAAATGGCTAATTAAACTACACATAATTTCAAAAATTCTTATTCATTATAATTAATAACCACATTTCTCTTTTCTTTTCCATAACACCCTTTTTCCTTTGTGATTAGAGCCAAGTGCTTTCCCATAATTGACCGTGAGCAAGTTTGCCTTCTGTCCTATATTATCTCAGCACCTGTGCCTGAACTCACCTTTCTAAATCATACTACTACTACCATATCCCATCGCTACATAACCAACATATTATGGCAGGACTAAAGTGTACGCAACTCCTGACACCACAGAAGGAACACAGTTTAAATAGGGAATATAGGGGCTCTATAGACGGCCGCTAAGGGGTGGCTCCGTGCTGTCCCTGGGAGCACCAGACTGGGGCCGTGGCAACCGCATGCTGCAGCCCCGATCTGGCACTTTGCCACTCCAAAAACAGCTGGCAAATGCTGCTCCTTTTAGGAGCGGCAAAAAGCTGCCCTTGCAACCATGGCGGTGGTTTTTCTGCATTCCTTTGGTGCAGCATGTCTAAACTCTGCACCAAGGTAGCACCCTGATGCTGCCCGCTGTCTGTTTGGGTGGGCGGCATGAAGATGATGTGGGGACGGAGTTGGGGCAGTCGGCATGTTGGCGCCACGTCCCGACTCCATCCCCAGGCTGGCCCTTGTGGCTGGTCTGTACAGGGCCTTAGAGGCCACAGAATCAAGAATTGGGGAGGGTGGGAGGAGGAGCTAAAGTAAAGAGAAATATATATTTTTTATAGATAGTGGTAGGAGATTTATAAAGAAGAATGAAGCAGAAACAGGAGTGAGATGAAGAAGAGAGAAGGGACTACTCAGATGGGAGAACACCCATAACAGCTACTCTACTGGCAGACTAAGAGAAACTGAGTGGATAGTAGTTTGGCAGGTTGGATCATGCACAGGACCAGGGAGGCTACTTAGTTCTACAACATTCTGAGTGAGGTCTCTGTGCAGCCACAAAACCCATTTGTCTGAGGCACAGAGACCACAAAGAACTATGAGTCCAGAAATAAGAATACTTGAAACAAAAGAACAAAGCATCTGTGTGCAGCTGAATAGAACTTCCCTTCTCAGAACTCTTAGCCCCAGCCAGCAGGGTTCCTGATTTCACTGATGAAACAAGGTGCAAGGACAAGGCATCCTAATGAAGTAAGGCGAGATTCCCACAGAGAAAGAAAGTCTCAAAACATAAGTCTTCCACATCCCAAAAGCCACAGATACTTTCTATGTCCCTATGAAATATGGAGCATTGTGTACTGGCTTAACAAAACTCTGTAACTCAAGAGGATTCAGTAAAATCTCACATGTAAGAAACACAGAGTGCTTTGCAAGCCACTGGTGCCCAACAAGCTTTGTTCATGCACCAATAAAAAGAATCAGGATCATGGTCATGGGGGAACAGAAATCCCAATTGCAAAGCAACTCCTTACAGTGGATACCGTAAATAAATTCATTTCAGTTACTATGTACAGTCTTCCTGTATCAATAAGTCAGGTATGTGCAATTGCCACTGGTCCCTGCATTGGAACCATGGTGTTTCTCCTGGTGGCCTTTCAAGTATTTGAGCACTCCCAGCCATTCTGCTGTATCTGTCATTAGCTGACCTTTGAGGAACAACAATTGAACAAGACCATCAAAGCCCAAAGAGTGGCACATGGAAACATCTGAAGAAGCAGGGAGAGAAATAAGCAACTCAGTGTGGAGAAGAAAATGTCATAAAGATATTCTAAATCTCTGCAACCAAATAGCATCAAGCATCTATGAAGCAATGCAGAGCTGGCATGGTAAGGAGTGGCCTACTTATGCTCTTTTTGAACTGCCTTTTATCTCCCCCGATCTGAACAGTTAGAAACAGAAGATGGAGAAACACTAAATCAACCACCATTCAAAATACAACCTGAAGAACATCACCATAGAATGTAAAGATAAAGTAAAAACAGGTTTGCATTATTAGGCCTAACTGACTTAGGAGCCAGAATAACTCTGGACTGAAGCCAGGGATGTTGTCAGGAAGGAATGAAAAAGAGACTATAAGTGGCCAAAAAGGAGGAGATGTTTCAATAGATGACAGATGAAATTCTTCAAGTAGTTAAGCAACAGTAAAAGGTGACAGGAATGGTTAAACTCCTGAATGCATCTGTTCAATTACTTATATGCAGACAAAAGGACAACTATTGTGATAATCAGTGCAGATAAATAGAAGGTGACAACAAAAAAGGAAGAAAATGAGAGCTCTTCCACAAGATCTGAGAAAACAAATGGAAATTTAAACCCAGAGGAAATGCACTATGACCAGTAGGGGAAAACATTATATGAATAAATAGGAGGGGAAAAGACAATGAAAACAATCACTGAAGAGGAATGTAAAAGAGATTAAACTTCCAATTTTAGAAACTGAAGTGGAAGCTGTACTCAAGAGCAGTTGGGAGAAATATATCACCAGGAAGAGATGCCCTACCAATAGAGCTGATTCAAGCTATACAGACAGAATCTGCTTTAGTTCTAACTAAAATCTGACAACAATTATGGAAAACAAGACACTGGCCCAAAGACTGGAAATGGGACAGGATGCATACCTGTAACTGTAGTTCTTCAAATGGTCATCCTGCGCTTTCACAAGTGAGTTATCCTACACCTGCACAGTGCACTGGTCAGAACCTTCTAGAAACCAACGGAAGTGTTTTGGCAGTAGCCTCATTCACCTCCACTAACCCTGTTATAAGGGGCTTCCTGCCTGGCTCAGAGATTGTAAATGCTCATTATACCAGTACACCAGTATTACACTATCCAATACAGAGGATATCAGGGATTGCACTAACCAAAGGACCATGCATTAGTTTTCTATGCAAGTAAGGTAATGCTCAAAATTTTAAAACAAAGATTTTGATCATATATCAACCAAGAAATGCCAGATGTCCAAGATGGGGTCAGGAAAAGAAGAGGCAGTAGGGAATCATATCACAAACATATGCTATGGGCCCTTGGCATCCAAGGTTTGGTTCTAGGACCCCCCCCCCCCCCCCATGGATGCCAAAATCTGCAGATGCTCAAGTTGTATTAAATACAATGATATAGCAAAATGGTATCCCTTATATCAAATGGCAAAATCAAAGTTTACTTTTTGGAATTTATATTTTTTTAATATTTTCAAACTGTGGATGATTGAATCAGTGGACAAAGAATCTTTGTGGATATGGAGGGCAGACTGTATTGAACAACAAAATGCAATAAAGAATTTCAGAAGAAAATCAGCTTGAGCTCTATAGATTATAGCAAAGCACTGGATTTGTAGATCATGAAAAACTATGGATCACTCTTAAAGAAAAGGGTGTGTCACAACATTTTATTGTTTTAATGCCTAACCTGTATTCAGGACAAGAGGCTACCATCAGGACAGTATACAGAGAAACGGAATGGTTTCCAATTGGCAAGGCAGTCATGCAAGGCTATATGATATCACCTTATATGTTTAAGTTGTATGCTGAATATATCATATGTAAAGCAGAATGAGACTAGGAGGAAGAAGGTATGAAAACTAGAGGAAGGAACATGAACAATTTAAGATATGCAGATGACACCATTGTACTAGCAGAAACCAGCAAAGACATGGAACGATTACTAAAGCAAATCAAGAAAGAAAATACAAAACTAGGTTTACAGGTGAGCATTAAGAAAACAAAAATAGTGACCACAGATGATTTAGATAACTTTCAAGTAGACAATTAAGACATCAAAATAGTTCAAGATTAAGACATATGACAATTAACTATTATGACTAAGTTGATCCTTGCCTCCTGATTGGATGAGGTCAGCTTGGTCGTAAGTTCTTCTCTCATGTTTTCCAGCTGCTGTCGAAGCTGATTCTTCTCATCTTCAAAGTGTTGCTTTTCTTTTTCAAATTGTTGCTCTAGCTCCTTAAGAAAATAAATAAAAAAATAAAAAAATAAAAAAAATATTATGCCTTTTCAGAACTCATTACATACTGAAGCAGGAAATTTCTTGGCACTTTCTTCATCTTATCACAAAACACGATACAGGGCCTTTGCAGACTGCCAGAAATAGTGCAAATTGAGTCCACTTTAAATTGAGGCACTGCCCTGGCTCAGTGCTAGGGAATCATGGGAACTGTAATTTATTGTGGCACCAGAGCTCTCTGACAGAGAAGGCTCAATGTCTCATAAAAAAATACAATTCTCATGATTCCCTAGCACTGAGCCAGGTCAGTGCCTCAATTTAAAGTGGACTCAATTTGCACTATTTCTGGCAGTCTGCAAAGGCCCACAGTCTGTTCTCCTGAGCTTGCTTATTCTAAACATTACTTGCAAAATAAATGGCAAGACCTGCTGTTGAAGAAATCCTCTAGTTTATGTAAGCAATCCTTCACAGATAATTAATTAGAATGCCAGAAATATTAAGACTTCTTTGATTTCACACTTCAGAAGAGACAAAATGTTAATAAAAGCATAAAATTTAACATATGGATAGTCTATTACTAGGGTAATTCCAAACAAATGATTCAACCTAATATTGTAGTCCATAAATTAGAAATGTAAAATCTTGTAGTCTGCAATAATTGCTATGAAACTTTTGAACAGAAACAGAGAAGAGAACATGCAAAAGCTTTAAAATGTCTACTGAGTGTGATTTTTTTTTTATAAAAGTAAAGGAGCTGTTGGTTTAATATTAATTTAGCCATCTGAAAACAATACAATAAAACTCCCAACTACTTCTCTCTCTCTCTCTCTCTCTCTCTCCCTCTCTCTCTCTGGATTTCTAAAAAAGAAATTTTTTTTTAGCACATCTCTCAATGGGAGACACATGAACAATATATTTTGTCACAAAAATGTTACAGGACAATTCTAGACTATTCTATACTAGTAAATGTAAGTGCATAAGAGCCAGTGTAGTGGTTTGAGCATTGGACTATAAGTCTGGAGACAGGGCTCATCCCTGCTTGGCCATGGAAACTCACTGGGTGACCTTGGGCAAGTTATATTCTCTTACCCTCAGAGGAAGGCAAGGGCAAACTCCTTCTGAAGAAAACTTGCCAAGAAAACCACATGACAGGTTTGTCTTAGGGTCGCCATAAGTTGGAAATGACTTGAAGGTAAACAACAACAAAAGTAGGTGCGCCCCAAGGGGAGTAGGGGGCAGAGATAAAAGAGGACTAGAAAGTAGAATTGCAATATTTTTTTTATAACTAGCACGA
Organism: Phrynosoma blainvillii; assembly: GCA_026167975.1. Taxonomy (NCBI): domain Eukaryota; kingdom Metazoa; phylum Chordata; class Lepidosauria; order Squamata; family Phrynosomatidae; genus Phrynosoma; species Phrynosoma blainvillii. The sequence continues at coordinate 120,028,703 of JANUYF010000001.1, read as the reverse complement.
GGAAAAGTTCACATTTCTAACCAATGAAAACTAGCAATAATATAGTTTTTTACCCATCATTTTCTTCTGTGAACTTGTGTTTAATTTGGTAAGTGGCTCTCACGTACCAGAACATATACAAATACTACTGCATGATCAAAATCTCATGATCTGCAGCAAATCTAAAATCATTTCAGGAGCTCCCACAGCTCCATATACATTTTTGTTGCTTGCTGCCACTCATTCACCAATAAAAGAAATGGAAAAACTAGGAAGAAGACTAAAAACCCTCTCTAGTCAGTATTGTGGAAGGACAAGAAATGGTTTCTTATTTGTCTATTAACACTCAACATGAAAATTGAGAGAAGGACTGCCTTTTTATAAAAATTCAAATTGCAGCAATATAGTGAACTGAAATAGTTCAGGTAGGTAAAGATTTTGCCAATCTGCTGAGTGAAAAATATTTAGAATGATTAAAGATGTATTGCAGTTAAACATTTTACTGAAAATCTCTTACACAACCAAACCAGGGATGGTCCTCACATTATAATTCTCTTACCATTTGCATCTTCTTTTTCTCCTTGTTAGCACTGGCATGTGCTGCCTCAAGAGCAGTATGATGTTTCCATGCCAACTCCTCCAAGGTCTTAGAATGAGCCTCATTTAGTTGTGCAGCCTCCCCTTCCAGCCTTGCTTGCAATTTTATCAGCTCTTTCTCATAATATTCTCGTTGTGTTTCCCTTGCTTCATTCACTTTCTGTTATGTCAAAACAATGCAACAATTACAAAATCATAAAAATCAGTTTAAAATATATATTTTAAAAACTACTTTCACTTGAATGCTTGGCATCACTTGGTTTATCACTGTAGTAATTTTTGTGCCTACTTCTGAGCTTTGATTATGCAACTCTTTCTCTTTACAGTTTGATGCTGTAAAAGAGTTCTTTTCCAGCTTTCTTATGTAGAGGACCAGCCATTTCTCCCTTCCCCTGCAATGTTTCAGGAAGTGGTACTTTATTTGTGATCACTGGTTACAACTATTTTTCTTTCTTGGAAAGCTGCCAAGGACTGGCAGTCCATGTTTCATAGATTGGAACTGGTCCATGGATCACCACTTTGAGTATCACTGCCCTAAAGGATAATAACACCCCTAATCTCTTGCTGACTCCTTTGTCTGGAGCTCTCACCCTTCTTTCCTTTCCTCCTCATTCCTTTCCAAAACTCACTTTCTCTATTAATTGTACGTGGCTTAAAAGCCGGAGTGCAATCAATTCTAGACATAGGGCCTCTACAGACGGGCCCTTTGGGCTGTCCTAGAGGCAGGAATGGGGAGGGCCAGCCGCACGCCGGCCGCCTCAACTCCTCCTGAAGACATCCTGTGCCATTACGCACGGTGCGTGACGTTAGGACATCCTTCCAGTGCAGCCTTTTGACGTGCTGCACCGGAAGGGGCACCAAAGAGCTGTGCGGTGGCACTTAGGGCGCCCTTTTGCCAGCTCTGAAAGGAGCGGCATTTTGTCGCTCTTTTCCGGGCCGGCAAAAGGGAGGATTGGGGCTGATACGTTCGGCAGCCTCAGCCCCGATCCACCGTTTCCCAGGGCGGCCTAAGGCCGCCCATCTGCATCCCCCCATAATTATATTTACTAATATTTATTCTCTGTCACACCATTGCTTTTCTCCTGTTCCCTTTTTTTCTCCATATTCTATTAATTTCTTTCCTGTTAAAATGTAGATTTAATGATCTATATAGACAAAGGATTCTGTCTCATTTCCTTACAGTAAAACAATAATAGGGTGCATCTAATAGAACACTAGCAAGTAAAACATAGTAATATTTTAATCATACTTTAACATTATTATTTTTTCCTTGTCACATTCACATAATCTGGTGGTTTTCTACAAAAGTTATTATCACTATATTCTGAGAGAGAATCAAAATTCAGTGAGTGGGCTAATATGAATCTCCCCCCCCCCCCCATACCAATGTTACTCTTACTCTTCTGTTCACATAATCAGTTCTACTGCATGCATTAGAGTGGGAAATGTGTGGACACACAACCCTTACTTTAAAAAAATGGTCAAAAATAGCCTCTGGGGATACACTATTGCCTGTAAATGATGCCTCCCCTGAAATAGAAAAAGAAGAATCTAAAAGTGACCAGAAATTAGTTCTGCTTGCTAGGAATGTCTGGTGCCAATAATTCTGTCAGTGCAGCCTCCAAGGGTTGAAAGGCACCAGAACTTACCATCCAAACTTCAGTGTGTTCTCACCCCAGCATGACTTATGTACATGGGTCACCAATGAAAGAATAGGTTGGATATCCCTTATTTGGAATTCCGAAATCCAACATATTCCAAAATCCAAAACTGTCCACATGAGTGGCTGAGATTGTTCAGTGTACACCAACTTTGTTTCATGCACAAAATTATCAAAACTATTGTCCATAAAATTACCTCCAGAGTTTGTGTATAAAGTGCACATGAAACATAAATACATTTCCTGTTTAGACTTGGGCTCCATCTCCATGATATCTCATTATGTGTATGTAAGTATTCCAAAATCTGCAAAGAGCCAAAATCCAAAACACTTCCGGTCCCAATAATTTCAGAGAAGCGAGAATCTAACTCAAGTACAATTTAGGGGGGAAAATGGAATACACCACCTGTTTCCCATGATTAAGGACATTACTGCACTAGCCCTGTTTTCACCACAATGAAATCAGAATTATACCTGTTTATATAATAGTCATTATTGCACATCATTGAAATTGCACACGGGGCTGCCACCACCATCGTGCTCTCTTCCCAACTCCTCCTTAACCTTGATTCCCTGCTCTATACTCTACCCAGAATGCCTTTCAGGTTTTATTTTATTTTTATTTCTTTTAACTTTTTCATGCAATTCTGGATCTCTATTACTGCGATTCAAATTTTTCAAAAAAGAAGAAATAATAATAATAATAATAATAATAATAATAATAATAATAATAAAATAAATAAAGGCAATCAGCCTGCTTGGTAATGGGAGGGGGGAACAGGGGAAGAGGAGGAGACATGGACACCACATGACTGCCAATATTGTAATGATGTTTTGAACATGGGGACTAGCACAACTGAGTTTAATTGGGAATTTCTCATTGAGAATTTCCCCCATCAATGAAAAGGGATGCCCTAACTGCACTTGGGGAACACACAGCTATTGGTTGGAGGTGTTGCCGTGCAATAAGTCTTGCCAAAGTTACTTTTTTCCAGGTCTAGTCACATGTAGTAATCTCCTAAATCCAGTATTATGAAGGCTCTCTTCTTTTACTTGGTCTTGGATTCGCCGGAAAACAGCTCTGGAAGATGTGTCAGATTTTCTGGACAGGTTTTGAGATTCACAGGAGGCCAATCACAGGAAAGATCTGCTAGATTCCAGCACTGGATCCTATAATTACTGTCTCCCAACTTTTTTCTGACATATTACTGACATTTCAGAAAGAACATTACTTTTCTTACCTTTTCTAGTGCAAGAATTTGCTGTCTTTGTCGCTCATCTAGGCTTTGTGTTTTGCTTTGTAACATATTTCTTTCTTCTTCCAGCTGAGACAGTTTGTCTTTCAATCTAGATTTTTCTGATTCCAAATCTCTTATTGTAACTTCGTGGGTCATTTGAGTAGCTTGAAGCATCCCAATGTGACCTGTAAAAATTAAGCAATTCACTGAAAATCTAAGATACATCCCCCGTCTTGGCTGTTTGTATGATTTCACATACAGACTGTGGCTGTATGAAGGGGAAAAGCTGGCTTATCCCCAGGGTTTCCTGATCGATAGGGAAAACCCACTGACCACAACAGCCTGACAACCAATGTGCATTCTGCACCACCACCCTCCCGCTGCGAGGAAGGGCCCATCACAATGGAGAATTCATGATTACAAGCCATGCTGCACCATTATTTTCCCCCATTCTGTCGCAAATGCATGCACATGAGTGCATCGATGTTCTGCCAGCAGCTTGCAATCACCCCCCATCCCACCCAGCTGCTGGCCCATTGGATGACCCATGCAACTGGTTGCTCTATCGCACAATCAACTGACTGCTTGTATAGTGCATCAATGCACCTAGTGACACATTGATACAGCACAATCATGGTGCCCTCTATACATATCGCCTTTCTGCCCGTCCCTCAGTGGCGCTACACTGGACCAGCTAGATTGTTCATGTTTTATTAAATCCATTGTATTGTTGGTAACCTGACATGTTTGTTATCATAGATTCATAGAGTTGGAAGAGACCACAAGGATTACCCAGTCCAACCCCCTGCCATGCAGGAAATCACAATCAAAGCATCCCTGACAGATGCCCATCCAGCCTCTGTTTAAAGACCTTCAAGGAAGGAGACTCCATCACACTCTGAAGGAGTGTATTCCACTGTCAAACAGCTCTTAGTATCAAGAAGTTCTTCCTAATGTTGAGGTGGAATCTCTTTTCCTGTAGCTTGCACCCACTGTTTCATGTTCTAGTCTCTGGAGCAGCAGCAAACAAGCCTGCTCCATCCTCAATATGACATCCCTTCATCAGTTCACTCCATGAGGTTTGCAATGCATTAATGGTGCAGATGACTCATGCACTTGTGCAATCAATTCATATGCAGGCGACAAAAATATAATAATAATAATAATAATAATAATAATAATAATAATAATAATAATGGCCAGCAACAATACTGGTGGCTTGCCTGGCTTAGAGTGCCTGCCCTAAGCACTTCCAATGGTTGCCTTGCCTCTCTCTCAATATCCACACTAGTGTGCAGTCTGCATAGCAGTACAATAGTTCACTTTTTCCGGCTTGAATCAGGGCAAACCGGAATTTATTTTGCTTTGGTATTAAGCCCCAGAGCACTGCTTGGGTCTGTTTTCCTCCCATTTTGGCTACATGCATCATCTAAACCAGGGGTAGGCAACCTGTCCCCTTTAAGGGCCGAGGGACTTCAGCTCCCAGAAGCCTCAGCCATGTTGGCCTATAGTCCTATGTTGGCCAATAGCTCCTGGGATTCTGGGAGCTGAAGTCCCTTGGCCCTTAAAGGGGACAGGTTGCCTACCCCTGATCTAAACAGATAAGTTTCAAAACAGGGAGGGGCCATTTCTTTCAGCCTGTGTGGACAGCCCCTGTGTTCACAACCTTTTGCCTGGGTGCTCTGCCCTTTCACCATCCCTTCCTTGCTCCCCTCTTGCAACAACTCAGAGGTCTTCAATTAATTGTCATTTTCATTATTTCTCAACCAAGAAACTAAGTTACCAGGTTCAGCACAAGCCAGTGTTTAGTACTAATTTGGTTCATGTTTTGAAAAATGTAAACCCTTGAATTGTGAATATTAAGGGCCTAAGTAGAGTAAAAAAAACAGGTGTCTAGTGTGAAAAAGACCAGCTCACCAGATAGTTCTGAACATCAAGTTACATAAACCAAAACAAAGGTGATAAAAGTCTAATGAGTGACCAAAATATAGTGAAGAAACCAAAAAAGGTGTACTGCGCTGTATGATCAACCTTAAGCAAGCTGATGCAATTATTCCACAGATGATGGCCAGCAAGCACAGTGAAACCCAGAAAGAATATGAAGCATTCCTTACAAATCCATGTATCTATGAATTAAGCAATAGCACTGTGTAAGTTGATAAGTTATTTACTAGACAATGAGAAGTCTGTTCCACGCCAAGGGGAATGAGTATGTATATGTTTGGACATTTTAATACAACATTTTAAAAGATCATTAAGGTGTCTGCTTGTTCTTCTATGTTAAAATTTCCCCAAAGTTCAATACTACATAATGCTTAAGTGGAGTGTTGATGGGAAATCTGCTTGTTTTGGACTATACCGTTGATTACCAACTAGGAGTTCAGGTAACCTGAAGATGATGTGAGGTACCTTCAAACAGATACAGGTTAGCTGACATATGACAAAGAACCTTAAACCCCTCAGTCTAATGAGATTGGAGTTGGAAACCATACCTGTTTTAACAGGATTTTAAATTATGTCTTAAAGTTGGGTGAAGTTTCTGCTTATTCCAAACCAGATAATCACAATTTCCTTGTTTGGAAGTATCAGGAAACTATAATTAATTAAAGAATCTCATGGGTAACTGGCACAATCAAAGTGGCAGGCATGGGCCTAGCGCTGCATTCAGTTCAGGGCTGTGTATCAGTAGACAAGTCTCAGAGGACAAACTCTTAGACAAAGATCGAGTAAAGATATACAACTGAGCACTAAAGTTAGAATCATCCAATCAGCTGTATCTATCCCCAGATACAGATGTGAGAGCTGGACAGTGTAGAAAGCAGATAAAAAGAAAATCAACTCATTGGAGAAGAGTGCTGAGAATACTGTGGACAGCCAAGAAGACAAACAAATGGGTCTTTGAACAGATCAACCCTGACCTTTCCCTGGAGGCCAAGATGGTCAAAGCTGAGGCTGCCATACTTTGACATCATGAGAAGGCATGACTCATTAGAAAAGACAAGAATGTTAGGAAAGGTATAAGGCAGTAGAAAGAGAGGAAGACTGCACACCAATGGCTAGACCCAATTAGGAAAGATCTATTCAGAGCAGTGGAGGAAAGGGGAGGGGCTTGGAGATGTCTCAGCCACAGGGTCGATTCAAGGGCAGTTAACAACAACAACAACAACAAAATATTTAAATCTAAAAGCTTTGTGTATAAAATGTATAATACCTACCATGTATTTTCTATTAATACATCCAATGAAATCTAACATTCTGAACAGATACTATAGGTAAACCACACAGAAAGCATATAAATGTATATACACACATACTGGCTTTTAGTACTAGGTCTGTGGCCTGTTGCTGTAAACGTTCTCTAGCAGCTGCTAGCTCACTTTCAACCTCCTTGTGTTTACTTAGCAATGACATTTCCTCTTCTTTGACGTCATCTAGCTGTTTTTGAAGTGCCTAGGAGAGTAAAAAACATTATTAAAAGGATAAAGTAATGCTCCTAAAATTGAAGTCATAGGAATGAAATTTCAGTGCAGATGGCATTTCAGCAAGGAAGGATTACCCAATTTATAAAACAGTGACAGTTTATTGCTTTCTTTTCTGCACATTTTCATCTGTGTGTTTTGTATATAAAACTGACAATGATCTGCATTCTACTGGTAATCACAAGTAGAATCACAATCTAAATCACAAGCATTTAATTTGATGTTGAATGGTGAGTCATTACTTACACAAATACCATTGATTTAATGGGTCTGCTCTGGTTTGGACCACCAATAAGATGCTAGTCAATATTTAAACTACTATTTTGATGGTAAACATCACTGAGTGAGGAAGAACTAACCTAAATTATTCAACTTCCTTTTACAGAACCCAGTTTCTAAAGATAAAATCCATTTAATAATCTTCAAATTCTTAACTACAAATTGGAATCCTGATATTGGTATTAATACTATACGGGATACGTTACAAACTGTAGTTGGGGACTGAAAGCATAAAATAGTTGTCAGCATTAAGGAAAAGGTTTGGTTTAATTAGAATTCAGTTCTTCTCTGACATAAAATTTCTAGAGTCCAGACATACATTTATTTAAATGAATGAATGAATGAATGAATAAAAGCATCTACTGTATGGTAAGAATTTTCATGTAAAAGAGCAGAGTTTAAAGCTCTCAGTATTTATAAAATTTCAAGTAATTTAGAATTTTTAAATAAAAATACTGTGAATTTGGAATAAGAATTCTAAATTACTTGCTAACTATACTGGGGGGGGGGAAATCAAACGTAATATATCCTTGATTTAAACTGCTAATGGCAAAGACAACTATCACTTTAATCAATTGGTAACCCCAAATGAATTCCATCTTGCCATGAAAAGAATTAGGTCAAATAAATCACCAGGTTTAGATGGGTTTAATGGGTCATTTTACAAATCACTTGAAGAATTATTATCTCATTTTTTGTTATTTTTGTTTAATTCAATCCTTACTGGTAACACTACTCCCGCCCCCTCTTGGAAATTGGCAAGAATAATTTTACTTGACTAAATCTAAACTTAGAGGAGTTGGATTCTTACTGAACCAGGATGCAAAACTTTTCAATTGTATTTTAGCCAGCAGTTTGAATAGCATTGCATACTCATATATTCATAAAATATTGTATGGGTAATTTTCTGAGCCAATTTGCATTTTATTAAATATTATCATTTATAGTAATCATTAACAAAATAATAAGTTGACTATTGCATCTTTCAATGCTTCTGCAGCCTTTGATATGGTAGAATGGATTTTGTTTTTGTTAAAACAATGCAAATTCATGGAATTTGGTGAAACTTTATTAACTTGGAAAACATTATACATGCATCATAAAGGTATAATCAGAACAAATGGGATGGATTCTGGTCTTATTGACATTGCTAGGGGACCAAACAAAGTTACCTCTCTCTCCTATCCACAAAATCTGGCAAAACCTGATTATTAACTTTTTGCATTAAAGGAAGAAGAAAAAACCCTTAGTCTTACAAAAGTTGTTCTATCAGAAACAAAGATACAGGAGGCTTGGGTATTTCCATCTTATTTTGAAGCATTTCAAATTAGGCAGTTGTTGAGACCCATTCAAAACTCTGTTAGAACTTCCTGATACTTTGTCTTTAGTGGTTGCGGTTTTTCTCTTCTCCCTGATACCCAAAAGCTAATACAAAACACATTCAACTTGTTGTCTTATGAGCTGGAGAACCTGACAAAGAAAATTAATTCCAACTCCGTCACTTTTGATTTCCCTTCTGTGTCATTGTTTATTTAACATGGATAATCTGAAACATTTTAAGTTTTGGAAACAGGCAGGGTTATACAGACTTGGGAACCTTTTTAATAGGTCTCTTCCCAAAACTGGCAACCAGTTGCAAGAACAACTAGAAACATACTCCTCCTTGGTTCCAAATTCTGCAAATAACTCATTTTACCTCTTTGTCCAAGAACAGGCAACAAGGCAATTACTGCCATTACATACTACTAAATGAAATCAAAGTTAAAGGCATGGCCTCTAGGCTATATAAATGTCTAATCTCAGTAATTTTTTCTAGTAATCTGGGTGAAAAATGTGTATAACAATCCCTGATTCCAACTGAAAAGACTGTGGTTAAAAGGACCAATGAAAATTTTGTCCTCCAATATCACAGAACACTGTATAAAATTAACAAATTTGGTGAATGAAAGAAAGTATTTTCTAAAGGCTAAAACTGGATATTGTTGGCAACAATGTGATGAGTTGGAGTCTTACCACCATATGAGGTGGTCATGCCCACAAGTACTTCATTTTTGGAATTTGGTATTTGCAGAAACCAGTAAAATTACATCACAACATTTTTCTTTATCACCAGCGTTGGGGCTATTATCTCTTTTCTACAGTTCAAATGAGTCTGATTGTCATAAAGAATTGATCATGTGTTCATGTTTGGCAGCATGGTTAGAGATCACATATAAGTGGAAATGCTTAAATGCCCTGTCATTTTCTCAGTAGTTAGATACAGTCTGGAACATCATGTTAATGTAGAAATTAATGGAAATAGTAAGCTAATAAAGATAAGGCCACTCTAAATTCTATTAGACTTGGTACAAGTGGTGCAAATGAAATTGGCCATCTTGCCTCTCCCTTTTCCTCATGTTTTGATTTTTAGAAAGATAACTGTTGTCATGTCAGCTGAAAATTGTTTAGTCGGATACTCAGGAAACACAAACTCAATATATCTCATTGTAATGGATCTGAGATGCACTGCTGGTTGGCTATGTTTGCTTTTGTAAAATATATTTTTCAAAAATTCAAAAATCTCTGGTGATATTCTGAAAAAAAGTATGCCCATCAATTCATAATAGTGTTGCCACTGCTGCAAATTGATCAATTTTGTTCACCATTTTGCTGATAAAATCACTCTGATTCACTCTGACTTAGATGCCAGAGTTGATACAGTGTTGGTGGATATAACCTTGGCTCTTGCTTGTCCAGTATTGATAGATACTTTTCAATTTGTGCAGCCTGATGATGGTGACAGGATCCTTGGAGAGGTGAGAGCTGCCACATGTATAGTAGACCCTTGCCCGTCCTGGCTTATTAAACAGGCCAGAGGAGGACTGGCGGAGTGAGTAAGGGAAATGATTAATGCCTCTTTACAGCAAGGCAGGGTTCCAACATGCCTAAAAGAGGCTGTCTTTTGAAAAAACCTTCCCTGGATCCTACTTTACTAGATAATTACAGGCCAGTCTCCAATCTTCCATTTTTGAGAAAGGTGCTGGAGCATGTGGTGGCTTCCCAACTCCAGGCATTCCTGGATGAGACGGATTATCTAGATGCATATCAGTTTGTTTTTAGGCCTGGTTATGGGACAGAAACAGCTTTGGTCACCTTGGTGGATGACCTATGCAAAGAACTGAACAGAAGGAGTGTGTCCCTGTTGGTTTTGCTGGACCTCTCAGCAGTCTTCGATACCATCAACCATGGTATCCTTCTGAGTCGCCTCTCTGGGATGGGGTTTGGAGGTACTGTTCTACAGTGTATGCTGATGATACCCAGCTCTAGTTTCAAGGAAGCTGTTTCTGTCCTAAACCAGTGTCTGGCTGCTGTAATGGACTGGATGAGGACAAACAAACTGAAGCTTAATCCAGACAAGATGGAGGTGCTCCTGGTCAGTCGAAAGACAGATCCGGGAACAGGGATTCAGTCTGTGTTAGAAGAGGTTACACTCCCCCTAAAAACTCAGGTTTGTAGTTTGGGGGTACTTCTGGATTCAGCGCTGAGTCTGGAAGCCCATGTATTGGTGGTGACCAGGAGTGCCTTTGCACAGCTACAACTTGTGCACGAACTGCACCCATTCCTGGAGAAGTCAGATCTGGCCATGGTGGTACATGCCTTGGTTATATCCCATTTGGATGACTGTAATGTGCTCTATGTGGGGCTGCCTTTGAAAAGTGCTCAGAAGCTAGTCCAAAGAGCTGCAGCCAGGCTGTTAACAGGAGCTGGTTACAGGGAGCATACAAGTCTCTTGTTGCAACAGCTCTATGGCTGCCAGTCTGTTTCCAGGCACAATTCAAAGTGCTGATTTTGACCTATAAAGCCCTATATGGGTTGGGTTGGGGCTATTTGAAGGATCGTATCTCCCTGTATGAGCCCCTCAGAGTATTGAGGTCATCGGGAGAGGCCCTTCTCTCTGTCCCACTACCATCTCAGGTACATTTGGTGGGAACAAGAGAAAGGGCCTTCTCAGTAGCTGTTCCCAAGCTTTGGAACACTCTCCCTAGGGAAGCCAGGATGGCTCCATCCCTGTTGTCCTTCTGGCGGCAGGTAAAGACATTTTTATGGTGCCAGGCCTTCACATGACATGCCTGCTGTTTTGTTTTTGATTTAAAGAGTTTTAAACTTTAACTTTTAATAATGTAATGTTTTCAATTGTTTGAATTGTTTAATTGTTTTTTAAACTTTGTATTTTTAATGTTTTATACTGTTTTAACTTGGACTGTTTTAGATTTGTTAGTTGCCTGTACTGGGAGGAAGGCGGGATATAAATAAACAGAATAATAATAATAATAGACTAGTAAGTGTATTTATCCCACATGAAGGACTGGATCTAAAAAGGATGATTAGGAGACTAACATCCAACAATTCTGTTATGCAAGAGCTTCCATAAGAAGTCAAATACTGCTAGGAATGGTAGATTCTATACCAATATTTGTGCAAGAGATTGTACAGTAGAAGCCTGCATAAATTCTGGGGCAGATAAAAGAACCTGAGTGGATGTAGCTTCACTCTTTTGTAGCATTCTGCAGTGTGGTATAAATAGTCCTTCCAATGGCAGAAAATCCCTCTTAAATGCAGATATCAATGCCATGTGAAATGTAATAATCTAATTTCACCTTTGATAAGTGTCTGTGTCTGTGTGTGTACTGGGAAAATGTGTTAAAAAGAACTGGTCTGTCCAGATGGATTCTGTTTACATCACCCAACCTGTCCCCTATAGGCCTTCATTCAGACTTGGTCTGGAGGGCCCAATTACCCTCTAGAGTCAACATGGGGGCTGATCAAAGCCTTTCATCAGCAGGAGGAGATAAATTTCATTCGACTCTGGTTAAAAAATATCAACTAAAATCTAATCTAACAGATATACTAAAAAAAGCAGCATTCTGAACAATTCATCTAGGAGTCAGACAACATAAACACTGTCTAAAAATAATACTTGCAACAATCTCTCAACAAGGATGAAGAGGAGAATGAAAGTGCTTTGTCAGATAGAGTATTCCAGAGCCTTTCCACATGATCAAAAGATCCTTTCCCTTTCACTCTCTAAGTAATTTTGCCTTTCAAAATTCTACAGTCAATCAGACAAGTTATAATAAAATGTTCCAGAACACTGCAGTCATGTTGGCATTGTGGTCTAACAAAAATTTTTTAATTTAAAATAGCAAACAAAGATGTAGTTTAATTAGAGAAGATATTAAGTTCCTGTTCCAAAAATGAACTTTATAAAAGAAAATGTGTCAATTCAAAAAGCAGCTTACAAGCAAAAGAAAGAAAGGAATGATTAGGCTATCTGCTGTTGAATACAAATCAGTGTCATTTATTATGCATGCACAATATACAATTTTTATTCTTTCTTCAAAGCCGTAAGCTATGTTAGATGACAGTCATAGAAAATTGATAAGTGCTTAAAATGCATGAAGACAGAAGAGTGAAAATGCAATTGTACTAAATATTAATGACTGCATTACTAAGCAGAACAATGTATGCCAAATTCACAAAAAGACTGAAAGTACCTCAGTCTTTTGCATTCTAGAAAGTTAGTCAAGTAAAATGCAGTGATATAAAATTTAGAAAAAACCCACAATGTATTCTTATCAGCAGTAAAAGGATATATACCGGGCAGCCAGTTTGGAATTCTCAAGCAGAGAGACATCACAAAAATTGATTAAGAACCGATAACATTTATGATTGAACAACACAAGGACTTCACATAGCAACGGAATTAGCAAAACAGTCCATATGAATCAGGGGAAAGTTGAAATGCCATTTCAGAAGTTAGGGTCATGAAAGAAGAGAGTTTGTAGTAGATAACATGATTCAGTAAGATCTTAGATAGAGAGCTATATTCAATACTGTATATTTATCAGCAGAATTTAACTCACTGGAGGAAAGACTGGAGCCCTTCATAGATTTGGGATATATATTGAGAAGTGCAAACAAAAAGAAGATTGTTTGCATGATACTAGATGCAGTCCAATAAATTTTAAATTGCGAAAAAATGTTCTTTATTTTTTCTTTTTATACCTTCTTTTTATACCTTGTAGTAAAAAGTAACTCATCATAGGACATTCCTTTGTGCCTATAGAGAGGCAATACGTGCAGCGCAGAAATCTTTCTCCTCTGCACATATTGCGTCTTCAGAGTCTCGCCCAGCAGAGCTGTTTAGGGTGGTAAGGGAACTGACATAGGTTCCACTTGTGCAGAACCCCTTACTTAACCCGACAACAGCCTGCTGTGATGATTTTAACAACTACTTCGCAGATAAAATCTTGCAGATAAGAGCCTACTTAGATGCTAGACTTATAGCAGAATCAACTGATGAGGTGTCCAATAACCCCGCTATTGAGATTAAAGTGGATCGGTTTGAGTCGGTGAGTACCGATGATGTGGACAAGATCCTTGGAAACATGAAGAAGATATGCCCTCTTGATCCCTGCCCATCATGGCTGGCTGTCCAGGGGGGAGGCACCTTGATGACATTTCTTAGAGATGTCATCAATGCGTCCCTTAGGCAAGGCTGTGTTCCACCTTGCTTAAAGGAAGAGGTCGTTATACTGCTCCTGGAAAAGCCTTCCCTGGATACCCCTGGATATGAAAAACTATAGGCCTGTATCTCATCTGCCATTTTTGAGCAAGGTGATCGAGAGGGCTGTCGCCCTTCAACTCCAAGTCACCTTGGATGAAACCGATTATCTAGATCCATTTCAAACTGGCTTCAGGACAGGATATGGGGTGGAGACTGATGCAGACCACATCCCCATGCCCATCCAGTAACACCTCTGGTAACATGCTTGAAACTTTTAAATTAATTTCAGGCAAATAAGACTTAAAACCTAAAATTTAATTTAATTTAATAATTTTTAAAGTAAATTTAACAAAAACATTGGGTTTAAAACTTCATGCAAATAAAACCTAAAACAAAGTATGGATCAACCAGCATTTCCTGCCTCATTGTTTCCACTGCTGTCTTTGTGATGCTTCTAAAGGCTACTCTTTTGGACTGGGAAACTTCACCGGTGTCATTTGATATGATGTGCATGATGGCTTTTTGTGGGTGAAGTGGGGGAAAAGTAATTGAAGATTACCATATTTTTTGTATGAACCAAGTGCCTTGTTTGCTCAAAAGTTGGTTGCATCCAAACTACTAATTTTAACTAAATGCAAATGAAAAAGAAAAGCATGTAAAGAATAGCATGGTTTAAGTTTCTTGCTCCTTAAATCTATTGCAAGGATGAAAAAGCCAACATGTTACTGCAGCCAGCATAGTAACAAGAATTTTAAAATCTTGAATCAATTTGGTAGGGACAGCAGCAATTCAGAAAACGCGTGTTGCAACCCAATAAAGTTGGTAAAGCTCAATACTGTCTCATGAATTAAACTGAAATCTGGACCTATTCCACTGAGGTCTGAACAATCTGTAATCTCTCTGTATCTGAAATACCTCCCTCCATGAAAGGAGTGAGACTCATTTCTATAAAAAAATTCTAACATATTTCTTGGTCTGTGAAGTTGGCAAGACCTATTTTATTACCTATTTGTTTCTTTAATGTCCTTGTCTTTTGTCAACACCTTACTTAGTGCCTTCTCGTCCAACATCAGCTTGCCTGAGAATGAGAAGTTGTACTTACCGTTAAGGGTCATTCTGGGATGGCAGGAGAAATAATCCACTGTTCACTTGGGTTTCACCATCCACGAGGCAGGAGTCAACATTCTAAGTGTTCTTTTTTAAATGACTCCTAACCATCTTCTCCAACACTTTCTTTAACCAGCCACACTATCCTGCTGTCTCAAAATTCCTATTTATTCATGTATTTTAGTTATGTGTATATCATTCTGATATCTGATTCAATTCCTTTAAATTTTATTTCCACCCCCTTCTCAAATAAATCATTACTTCAAGTCAGGGAGGGTATGGATGACCCTTCACAATAAGGACAACTTCTCATTCTTGGGATGGCAGGTGAAGCAATCCACTGTTCACTTGGGATGTTCCCAACCCCCTCTATTTTGGGTGTGCTAACAGTTCATTTACATATCTACAACTGTTTGCAGCACTCTGTGACCAAATGCTGCCTGTGCTGATTTAAACTTACCTATTGACTGGTACATTATGTCTATTTTTCTGTCCCTTTAGTATTTTTAGTTTGTTAAGCTTCTTTTCTCTCTTCTACTATGTTTAAATAAGAAAAACCTCAGAGAAGAGGTTGCTTCTGACCGGACGGTAAGGCAGTCAGTTAAAAAATTATCAGAGAAGATGGTTAGTAGTCATTTTTTTAAAAAAAAAAGAACACTTAGAATGTTGACTCCTGCCTCATGGATAGTGCGTGGGTGAAACCTAAGTGAAAAGTGGATTACCTCACCTGCCATCCTGAGAATGGTGTATTGGCCAAATTTGTTCTAGCTTTGTGGTCTACATCCCAATGCTTCAACCAGAAGAATCACCTTCTAACTGCTACTGCATAAATTGATCTTACTGAACATGCCACAGAATCGTTACTGATATCTGCTACATACTGAAGCAGCTTGTCCATCTTACACAACATTTTTTGCAATGAGCACAGTGATAACTCCTCAGAATCAAGAACATCCTCTACCCACAGCATTCCTACTCTCACAAACATGAATGCTGCCACTGAGGTCCTAACAGCCAAAGCTGAAGCTTCATGAACCCGCCTTGACATTAAATCTATCTTTAAAAACCAAACAAAAACCAAACAAAACCTAAGTTCTTTAGAGCATTGTTCTCTTCATGTGGAAGGACTGAAACTGGAGTAATGACTACAGGGACAGCTAACCAATTATTTATTTATTACGCATATCAAGAATGGGCAGTTTTACATTGTGAGATAGTACTTGATGCAATACTGCAGCCAATTTACTGACTTTTTCCTGATCGAAGGAAACCTTCTGTTCAAAATTTTTGGAAGGAAATAGATTTAAGATAACACCATCAAATTGTCAGTGTGGGGTTTCTTTTTACATTTTCCCTGAGCTTTTCCTGTTACATCTTATTTCTCTGTTCCTCTACATAACCTATTTAATTTTTAGCTGTAGAATTTGCAACATAAAATTCATTAGCTACTCCATCACTTAAATCATGTATTTCATTAGAATTAATATGTTGAATCAACCATTTTGCAATAACATATGTGATTCTAAATTATGCTTATTAAATGAATTAATTCCTCCTTGAACCTCTGCTCTAATTAAAACATGTAAAAATTCCAATAAAACTCTCTTAAATTTCCAATACTAATAAATTGTAACCTATTTGACTGTATTGCTTCAAAGGTGATGTCTGTCTTAATGAATCTTTGGTAGACATAAATGTTAAATTAGCTTGCTGCCTTGATGTTGCTGGCCATCTGTGATGCAGCCTAAGACCTGCTTATCAGAAAGGCATGTTTATAAGCTACTGTCAGTCTCAGCCCCTGTTGGACAGCACTTAAATTTGATTGGATGGCTTCTTTCTTGGAGCCTTTTTTTAATGGGATGAGCTTCCTATTTCAAAAATGGAACTGGAAGCTTTTTCTATGTTTTTGATGTCTGTGCTTATACTAATGGACTCACCAGGTAAGGATTTAGTTTTAATTTTCATCTTGTTTTGGTTCTAATTTGTTCACTTTTACCAGGATTACCCACTGCTGCAGAGACCAGTGTTCCATGACTCTTAATCATTCACTTTTCCTGGGATTGCCCACTACTGCAGAGACTGGTGTGCCATAGCTCTGAATCATTCTCTTTTACTGAGATTACACGCTACTGCAGAGAACAGTGTTTCACCTTGCTCTCACTAGATGAGAGCAAAATCTTTTTTAGAAGTGTCTCCAATCCTGTTTCGGAAACTTGTCACTTAATTGTTTGCTGGCGTCCATTTCCTATTGTTTCCATTTCTTAAGGCTTATGTCTGATGCCATCCCTGCCTATTTCTTAACACTAACTTATTTTCTATTTAACTGAGAGAAAAGAACGCCACATGCCTCACCAGTTGGCAAGGCAGGAAACTTAAAACTGAGGAGAGAGGGATTAGAAGCAACAGTAAGCATGGTTTGGAATTTTGAGAATCCTGTCTGTCAAGGTTGGCACAAGGGATAAACCCAAGTGTTGTGGACTGTTCCATAAGTCTCACGGAAAATCAATATTTAAGAAGTGGTTCATCAAGGAGTATCATAGACAGATGTGTCTGTCAAGGAGTAGCAGCAAAGATTCAGGCCTAAATCCTATTGTTAAATTCCACTGAATAGACCTTTTGAATAATAAGATTTACTGACATATTGACTCACCTTTCAACAAGTGATCATATTTTAATTGAGACAGTGTAATTGACACCATGGTTTGCACAGTTCAATGTAGTTCAACACTATGAAACTTTATAAACATTCATAAACAATCTATATATGAGATCTAACCTTCACTCACATGTTCAATTTATTCCAAACAAAGAGTGTAACAATCCTTATTTATTTACATTTATATTTTATTTATATTTGTATATTTATTTATATCTCACCTGTACATTGTTTTCTGCTGTACTGAGTGCTACTTGAAGCTTCTGGCATTTTTCTCGTAGACTGCCTGCTTCATCCTGTACCATCTGCAATTCAGTCTTAAGTTTCCCTAGGTTTTTTCGTAGAACAGATTCTTGACTTTGAAATTCCTTTCTTAGTTCCACCTCTTTCTCTTTGCAAGCTTTCAGGCTTTCAGCAGTAAACAGTTGTGATCTTTTCATAGTATCAAGTTCATGTTCATAGAAAGATTGAGCTTTGCTGAGTTTACCTTCATACTCCTCAATTAGTTTTTTTCTTTCCACTCTTAGTTCTTCAACTTTGGCATTCAATTCTTCCACATCCCGCCTGTGTAATTCTTCTAACTTTTCCTGTCCCTTGCTTAAAGTAGCATTCTGATTCTGGTGGGTTTTCATAAGTTCTTGGACCTCAAGTCTGTGTGCAGTTCTCAGCTCTTCAAGCGCTGAGCGTTTATCCTTTTCAAATTGTACTTGTAACTGTATAAAATTTCTCAATCTCTCATCAAACTTCTTTCTTATTTCTTCTACTTCCCGTGACATAGTTACCACACGCTGAACATGCTGAGCTTCTGCACAAAGTTGCATATCCTCAACTCTGTCCTTATAAGCTTCAAATTCAGTTAAAGCTTGATGCTTCATCTTTTTATGATCTTCCAATGACTCTTCTAAAACCTGGATCTTTCTTTTCAGATCCATTTCTTCAGAAACTTTGCTTTTATACTGCAGAATTTTTTCTCTAGTTTCTGCAAGAATTTGTTGGATTTCTTCTTCATGAGCATCCTTGAGGGCTTGAATAGCAGCTTCATGTTCATCATTCTTTGTGTTCAAAGCATATATTACCTGCAAATATAAATATATAAAAGCTTACTTCCTTCCTTGTAGACAAGAATGTCAGTATAATCTGATGTTTTGTGGCATGGTTGATTTTAGCACTGAAAGCTAGAATGTTTGATCATGATACTAAAACAGATGGTAAGTATAACGAATAGATCACTATGAAAATATCAGTACATATGTGCCTAGTAATACCTTAAACTGCTTGGCTACTTTTTTAGAAAAAGACGTCATGAAGATAAACAACTGTATTAAGCAATTATTTGTATTAGAAAACTACATCCAAACTCATTTGAATGGATATCCACTCCCATAACAGTGCCTTTTCATTTTCTCTTCCCCTTGCACATTGAACTGAATCTACCCTCAAAATTAACCTAAAATCTGTTCCAGAGGTTCTCTAACCTCTGGGGGAGGGAGAGTTCATTCTATAAAGTCTGCTAATTGCACTAATGGATAGTCACAACTGGATACAACCCAGAATTTGTTCATCAGCAACACTTTCAGATTACATGCCCTTGTTTAGCTAGGTTCATCCACTCCAGCTGCTAAAACATATACATATGGAGGGATATCCAGGGGTAGCCATGTTGGACCCATTTACAAGAAATCTATTAACATCCAAACAATGATACCTTTATTGGGCCAACCGAAATGCACAATTACATACGGCAAGCTTTTGAGGCCACACTGGCTTCTTCATCAGGCACAGGAGAAAAAAATTGAAGATGTTAGTCATAGGCCCGCATTCTGTTATTTTTGGTCTTAGTTTTAGATAGTACGGAGAGCAATTTGCAGGCAGGATAGCACCTCCTCTTTTGGCCATGTGGTCACTGGTAAAGGAAATTTAATATCCATTTGCAATTCAAAGAAGATGCTTTCTTTGGAATCCAGAATGTCTCTTTCCTGTGTGAAGCCACAGGCTTCTTTGTAGGTGCTTTCTACCTACATTCAGAAAACACCTACATACTTTGTTGGTGATCTCTGCCAAGCATTCAGAAATCTGTAACTAGTATAAATCCACAATCAAGATCTGATGGCATTATTTGGTGTATGGCATCCTTCTTGATGACCCTTTCTAAAAGAGTAAATTACAAAATTTAATATTCTGTTTTCATTACAGATTCTTCAGCTGTAGCCCTCACTTTCACAGGAGGTCCTGTTTTCAGAACTGTACATGCATATATCCAAAGCATGATTCTTGATAATTTGATTATTAGGGAACAAGTTACAGGCTTTGCTAAGCTATAATTTGTCTCACTATAGAAGGCATATACTTGTAGAATGATTCCCCCCCCCTTTTTTTGCAGCTGCTGCTGCTGATTTATATGAGAATTAGAGAGGGAGCCTTCTTTCTGCTTCCCCTCCCCCAGTCTTGACACAGGTTGTTTCTTGTTTTTCCTCTACCAGAAAGAAAGGTTTTGCTTAGGTACCTATATGAGAGCATCAGACTTTTAACATGGCTAAATATTGCTTTAATATGTTAAGACAATCAAAGCCGAGTAGTCTGTGTTACTCACGATACGTGTCTTCCCAAAAGAGATATTAAGAACAATTTAATTTTTGATAGTCAACATTATTTCTGCTTCAGTTCATAATCAGGTCTACACATTAGCCCACAGGGGAAAAATGCTCCATGTTTTTCTTCCCAGCCTAAACAAAAATGAATGATAAAAGCATGCACTGTATAATTTAAGAACCTTGAGTAGCCTAACATTGCAAAATGTGAGTTATAAAATGGAATGTAATTTTAAGAATATGATCCCTAGCGCCCTTCTTTTGTACAATTCATCATCATTTCAAAAGCACTCATGCTCACACACTGACACAACACTCAGAAAATTATGCAATTACTCCCAAACTTGTAAAAGCATCTTATATTAAAATACAGAGAACTGATATAAATATTAGTACATAACACTTGGGTAAATATAACTATTAGTACATAATACTTGCTAAAAATAATGGGCCACGCTGCTGCATTATGGACTATTACCTGAGCCTGTCAAAGGAGGTTAGACTGCGGTAGTCTCCCAAACTTTTTATTCTTGGGGACTTTACATGCAAAGGTTAGAAATGGCTTGGGGCACCATGTTTTTCCCCCAAGATTAAAATTAATCTATAACTGGCTACACACATGGGACAAGTGACACATTAGAACTTTTGTTTTGCAGGACCTTGCTGGTTATAAAGTACATTTCATTTAGCTGTCTCTCTCTCCCACAAATATGTTTACAAGGAATGCTTTGTTACATTTTCCTTCAGTGTAGAGAGCAATCAGAAATATGTAACAGATTCTGAATCTAGAAGAGCAAATGCTTTCCCAGATTCCTGATGCACCATTTGATTTTGAAGTGCTGTAGGCTATCTCTGGGAAAAGGAAGGTTTGTCATTCAGAGCCACCAATATACTCTGGGAACACTAACAACTAGGTGAACAAAATTAGAATTAACACTATCTCGGTGAAAACAATTTTTTCCAGCTAGATATCTGAACTAAAAGATTAAACATTCAGGTAGTTTGCAGCTTGAGAATGCACTTGGATACCTTAGTCCAGGGGTAGGCAACCTAAGGCCTGGGGGCCGGATGCGGCTCCCCGAGGCCTTTGGACCGGCCCCAGGCCAATCCTGCCGCCAACGCCACTGTCCACCGCCACCGCCCACCATGATGATATTGATTATTGTTGTTATTACTTGTTCTCTGGGTTTTCTTGGCAAAATCTCCACAGGGGTTTTGCCATGGCTTTTCTGGGGCTGAGAGAGCGTGCATGCATATATATTTTTAATTGTTAATTAAAAAAAATTTTTTTATTTTTATTTTTGGTACTTCGGCCCCCCAATTGTCTGAGGGACAGCAACCCGGCCCCCAGCTCAAAAAAGTTGCCTACACCTGCCCTAGTCCCAAGAGTTGCTAGCAATGTTTGTTCATCTTAAGCTAATGTGCCAATTGCAACCTTTTCTGGAAGAGGCAGAAACGCTCACCACTTCATTAAAATCAATCTCAATCAGCCTGGAGGAGGGGGTGCTTTATATAGTGCTGCCTTTGAAAAGAGATTGAAAATGGCAGTTGGTGCAAAATTTGATAGTGTAAATTCTAACTAAAGCTTGTGTTCAAGATTACACGACTCTGATGTTGTACCAGCTCCACTAGTTCCCAGTTTAAGGTACTAGTCCAAAAACAGTTTGGGTTTCCCGGTAATCCTGCTAATCTAACTACGATCCCTGGGAGACATGCCTATTATTGTGAAACATGCCAACATTTCAGAACTCCATGCTCCGAGAGACCTGTATACTCCCTTCTTTCATTGTGAGATATACAGTCGGGGTCCTTTTGCTTCAGCCAAACAGTGAGAGAGAAGGGCCATGACATTTTTAAATTTAGTTACAATCATGCAATACAAGTGCGACTAACTGCAAGATTCAACATTCCTCCTATTATTCTTTATTCTTGTTAGGATCAGCATTATTTTTCTTATTTGAAAGCATCATTGTTCTTATTGAAGGCTTGGCACTTATTACTATTGTTAGTTTTCAGGCTTGAGACAAAGGTATTGAGAAAGTGGACACTAATTGTAACAATTTAGTTATGTGGCAAGAATAGTTAGTACAACACTTGCAAGAAAGCTAGATACAAAGTAGAGACTGGCAACATAACGAATTCATGGCTTCAGCCCTTTTTTTATGTCTAATGGCACATGTGTAGTAGGATCAACAGCTTTTGATGATCATAGGATGTTGTACAAAGGTGGGAGGAAGTGAAGGAGGAGGCTCTGAAAGTAATACACCTCTTGGTCAGCCAACTGGAAAGTGAGGGTAGAGTTACTGGGGGGAGGGGAGAGAGAAGATAAAATGTGGTGTACAATACATAGTGGGTGTGTCTCTATTTTTTCTTTTTCCTATTCATTCAAGTCTGTGAACTTGAAAAATAAACCTAAGCTTTTTTTAATTCTGCTTGCTTCATCATTTTGTCTGGGATGGGGGGAGGCAAATTGTGTTTTTCTCACATTCATGATGTTCTATCACTTAAAAACAACCCAGAAAATTTTCTAGCATAGACTTTTAATTTTGTTTAAAGAAAAAAAAAGCATGGAAAAAAGGGAGGAGGATTATCATTATAGAAAATGCATAATAAAATAGTTTTAATAATCGTTCTGCATTAAAACTACACCAGCCACCACTCCAATTACCTTACATGTAGTTCCATCCATATACTTGCAAATTTTTGCCTGATGTTTCCTGCTTAATTGATAATTTCTGGTTTGTAGCACACTAAATTGTTAACTGGGGATAGATAATACAAGTTGCATCTAACATATCTGGAGGGCTAGAGTTCAGAGAAGCCTACTACAGTACATGATTAGCATATATATTGTATTATAATTCATTTTATTGTTTTATGCTGTTTCAATTTTGTGAGTGAAACTGAAAAGTCTTTGCCTTGAAAGGTAAGCTAAAATTCTTCAATAACAAATCCTTCTTCATATACACAATTATTGTTAATCACATTTTAATACAGCTTTATTTTGTTCTTAGAATTAAGTCTAAGAGTTTTAACACATAGGGGAGCAAATATCTATTTTGTATTTACTGATTGAATTTCAGGTACAAAAGTTATACACAGCTTTATCAGAAGTCATTACAAGTTATTCTATTTTGTTTATTAATTCTATTTTCAACTCTATTCCGTGGTCTCAGAACTCTTTGTAGCAGCTTTTTCAAATGTTAACATTGTCATCCTGGAGGATTCATAATGTCAATACTGAAGATACATATATCTAAAAATCTCTACTTTAGATTTAGACTACTGTATGCCTTGTGAGGAATCTGCACAAATGGGTTTAGCACTTTTAACATTAATTGCAGCAAAAAGCCTTAAAACTCACTTTTTCTGGAGTGACACACAATTTTGACTCTAGAGCAGATGGCATATTCTTGCATGATCAACTGTAGAAGAGCCATTATCTGCTACAAGCAATCTTATCAGCATGATGCTCTTTTCATCCTGACTCAATCCTGTATGCTGTTCTACTTAAAACCACTTCATGGTGTCAACCAAAAGGTAGGATACCATTCTCCTAGGCAAGATTCAGGAAGAAGTGTGGTCAGCTGCAGACGACAGAGCTGAGGAAGTATATGTCTATAATAGGGCAACCTCTAATCAGACTTCGTACACTTATTTATATGGCTTTCAGAATACAAAATTTGGAATTTGGCTTAAAAGTACAGTAAAATAAAATGTAATCACAACAAAAATATCAACAAATAAAATTTTGGCAGGATCCTTGCCACAGCTGATGACAGGTGATCCTAGGAGGTTGTGTTCTGCTTGAATACAAAAAGGTCCCAATGACTTCCTCACCTGCTCCTTCTCTCTTGAGATCATCCAGATAGGACAGTAGATTATCATGTTTGCTCTGTGTGGGGGGGGGGGGGAGTGCACCAGGAGCAGCTCTGGGATATTGACACAAGATTCTTACACATGGAGGTTAAGAAACAAGCAGCCACTCTGTGACCTTTTAAATATAGTACAAAGGCTCTAATGTGGTGCTCTTGGGGTATGTTAAACATCATTACCAGCACAACCAAGGGTCATGCTGACTTGGGGTAACAGAAGTTGTTATTACAGATATCTGGAGGGCCACAAATTAGAGAAGGCTACACAGGAATTAAGCAGAGCAGTGGAAGACGGAGGGTCTTGGAGATGTTTCATCCATGGAGTCACCATGAGTCGAGATTGACTCGAGGGCAGTTAACAACAAACAACAACAAACACAAAGACTACACAACTTGCTTTATAATTTATATTTCTTATTTGTACGCAGAGTACATAGGGAAGTATGCAGAGACTGTTACAGTTTCAGTAACAAGATTATATCTTTAAATTCAATTTTTGCATTTTAGTATTACTTAGATAAGGAAATTAACAAATGGATTGACAATTTGTCTGCCACAGAATCTATGGTGATTCACCAGTTATATAATAAAGTATTTGTGGAACATAAAAAATCAGTAGAAGTGGATAGTAGTGAATAGTTATTAATTAAATAATTGGAGACTAAGAATTGGAGCCCAAAACCCATCACTTGTGAAGGCTGCCTACCTCCCAATTTTCTGCAATGCTCTCCTGTAACTGTCCCACCATTTATTTAAATATCCATACTTTCTCAATCCCACACCAAGGACACTCACCTCTATTGCTGCTGTCCAGTAGTTGTTTTTCAACCTAATACTTACATCAGGGGTCGGCAACCTACAGCCCACAGGTGCCATTTCGGAACATGACATTTTGGAACACGAATTCGCATGGCGCCAGCGCCGTTGGGCCTTCCAAAATGGCGCCCCATGTTGGGCGTTCCGTTGGGCGTTCCAAAATGGTGCCCCAACACGCGCACGC
Organism: Phrynosoma blainvillii; assembly: GCA_026167975.1. Lineage (NCBI taxonomy): Eukaryota > Metazoa > Chordata > Lepidosauria > Squamata > Phrynosomatidae > Phrynosoma > Phrynosoma blainvillii. The sequence continues at coordinate 120,003,698 of JANUYF010000001.1, read as the reverse complement.
ATGTGCACAACGGTGGGCGTCGTGCGCATGTGTGCATGCAGGGGCAAGCGTGCGCGCCAGCCCCTGATGCCATTCCCCCCCGCCCCTAGCAAAAATAAGTTGCCGACCCCTGACTTACATCAACACGCATCCCTGTCAAGTCTGCCATCCCTCTAGTTCCATCCCATGATCCAACCTCCTATCCCCCTGTCAAACCCTCTCCCTCTTCTGTCAACTCCCCCCCCCCCAGATCTCCTCTGTCACTGCTGCCCAGTTCTTCAGTATCTCTGTCTCTGTCTCGTTTTTGCTCCAATCAGTTGGAGATAGTGACTGCCTGGTGGTGACAGTGATTGCGGGCCAGTTCAGTACTTTGTTCAGCACTCACTTTCCTAGCAAAGACAGTGGCTGCCCAGGTTTGCTCCTTAGTCTGCTCCCTCATCCTCATAACATACTAATACATGTTAGTACTCAAACAAAAATCCATCAGCGATACCTTTATTGGCCAACCAGAATACACAATATACTTGTTGCAAGTTTTCGAAGCTCCATGGCTTCTTCATCATGCAAGCCAAAGATGTTACAAACCAAACAGGAGGACAAAAAATGGAAATGTTGGTCAGATGTCTACATGTTGTTTCACTCTTTAGTTAAGATGGTGTATGGTGGGGAGGATATCTTTTGCAGGTAGCCTCCTCTTCCTTCTGACCCTGTGGCTATAGGGAGATTTGCAAAGCCCAGAAAATTTAAAATCCATTTGCATCTCAACAAGGACCCCTCTTTTGCAATCCAATATGTCTCCATTCCAATGAGGTCACGAGCCTCTTTGTGGTAGAGAACAATGGATTCCTCAAGAAGTCTCCATGTGTTTGCATAAGGAATATTTTGATGGATATAGAGGCAAAACATGTGAATTTAGTCCAAATTTAAGAAGAAAAAAATGGTTTACCTTGGTTGAAGTTCCCAGTCCACAGGCTATTCTTCCTGGTTCCCCTGTTGGAGCTACAATGCAGTATCTCACAATACAGAAAACATTCAGGGATAGCTGTGTTGGCCATTTAGCAAACTCAAACAGAAATCCATCAGTGATACCTTTATTGGCCAACCAAAATTCACAATATACTTGTTGCAAATTATTCCTGATGCAAACACATGGCGATTTCTTGAGGAATCCATTGTTCTCTACCACAAAGAGGCATTGATCAGAACAGGGGCTGCAGTCAAGAAATCAGAAGAAGACGCAACTATGGAAGAACTAGACAAGATCTTAAATTGCAAAGTATAAAACTGAACACCAAAGTTAGGACCACCCAAGCCATGGCATTTATCATTAGTATTCATGGATGTGAGAGCTGGACAGTGAAGAAAGCCAATAGAAAGAAAATTTGAAATGTGTTACTGAAGAAAAGACAAACATGGATCCTAGAAGAGATCAAGCCTGAACTCTCTCTGGAAACCAAGATGACTAAACTGAAGCTGTTATACTTTGGACACATCATGAGAAGGCATGACTCACAAGAAAAGACAGTAATACTAGGAAAGGTGGAGGACAGAGGAAAGAAAAGACCGAATACCAGATGGATAGACTCAATCAAGAAGATTACAGTCCTGAGCCTACGGATCTAAGTAGAACAGCTGAGGACAGAGGTGCTTGGAGGTCTCTGAAGGAAGTGCACTGGTTAGCTAAAAGTGAGACTAGAGAATAGGGATTCAACCTATGCTGCATAGGGACACACTTCCCTTCAAAACTCAGGCTCACTACGTCCTTCATTCAACCCTGAAGCCATATGCTATTTTGGCCATGGATGGGAGTGTATTTGCACAGTTAAAGTTATGTGCTAGCTCTAGATGCTGGAAACAGTGACACATGCCTTGGTTATATCGCATGTGGATTTCTATAGTGCACTCTACATGGAGCTATCTTTTCAAAGCATTCAGAAGCATCAGCAGATCCAAATGTTATGGTCAAACAGTCAGCTGGACCTCATTACAGGGAGTGCACAATTTTCATGTTCTGGTATCTTCCTTGGCAATCAATTTTTTTTCAGACATAACATAAACTGCTGGTCATTATTTAGAGACCCATATATATGAATCAGGTATACATTATCTGTAGGACCATATTTCTCCACACAAGGCTGCTGAGGTTTTAATATACTGTATGTACTCATGTATAAGTCTAGAAATTTTAGTCAAAAATTGACCAAAAACCTTCTGAGTCGACTTATCCACAGGTCAATGTAAGTACTGTACTTCAATTCTTATTTAAAAATGAGCCATCCCCTGGTAAAGGGCAAGAGCATAATCTGTCCTGGGAGAACTGACCTCTCTCTATTATCATCCATCCAGTTTTTAGGGTGTGCACAGTTATGCCTGCTGGAATTTTGTAAGTTCTTTGTCACTGTTTACCTTTGTTTCATCTTTTAGATTCTTGATACACGTCCATAAGTTTTACCCTCGACTTATCCAGAGGTCATTATCAAAATCCATACTTTTTGCCCCAAAACTTGACCTCGACTTATACATGAGGTCGACTTATAGTTGAGTATATACAGTAATCAAGAAATGCCCTTTTTCCCCATCTTGCCACCCCCACAGGTAAGTTTGATGAGGACACAAAGAAGATCATCTTGGTGGCTGTTTCCAGATTGCAGAAGTCTTGTTAATGGATGCTAAAATGGTCCCCTACCTGTTGTCTATGAACTGTCAGGCAAACACCTTTTTATTAAAGTAGGCTTTCTGAAACTGGCTCCGAAAGAAACAATTAAAAGAGAAAGGGGTTCTGCTGGCAGTATGTCCCCCTTTCCTCTCCTCTGTACTTTTAAAATTACTTTTAAATCAGTAGTTCTTTTAATACAATAATCTATTTAGTTACATTTTAGTATTTTAAAACATTGTAGCTTTACCCCAACCCCTTTAAAAAAAACATATTATGTTGTGAGTCACCTTGAAGCCCAGTCCTGGTGAAAATGTAGCATAGTATACTTTATGCTAAGAATTTTAGATACTGTTTCTAACTAGAATGCTCTTAGAGAAGATTTTTTTGAAGGTTTTCTCTGGTGGCCTGAGATCTATGTCTAAAGGCAGAAATTTCAGGGACAAGAGGAAAACAGGGGTTATACTAAGGTCATGTTTGAGCACTACAAATAAGAAAAGAAAAAGAAAAAAAACTCCCACAGATTTGTGTAGTCCTTCTTGATATATTCTGAATATTTTACCTGTGTGGAAATAAAGAGTAAAAGAGTAAACATGCTCTCTACAGTTACTTTTATACAGTCAGTATTTGCTGAGATATTTTAAAAGATTTATGTAAAATTGCTTTAGGTGTCAGTCATTTCTGCTTCTATCATACTTCCCTCCAATCCAGTCTTCACCTCAGGCTCAACTTTAAGTTTGAAGGCTATTGACTGAGACAGGATAGATACATCGGTCGACTGGGAATTTTTTAGAGCTTACAAGTATCTATCATGCAAGCAGGTATGTACAAAATATCACATATCAATAAGCATATGTGTCATTTCACATCTGATAATAAATTTAGCATCTGCTAAATTTTAAAACTTGATATTGTAAGAGCTTTAAAACTTCATTTAGTACACTCATCCCTCCACATTTTTGTGATTATTGTGGATTTAATTATTCATGGATTTGATTAATATGTTCTCTATAGGAATCTTTAGGTCCTCCAGCACAACTCTATGGTCAACTTTAACCAAAAGTTGCACTGAAGGACTTAGACATTCCAAGAGAGAACACTCCACTAGGAATTTGTAGCTCCTCCAACGCAATTCTATGGTCAATGTCTGGCAGATATTGACCACAGGGTTACACTGGAGGACCTAGAGAATCCTAGAGAAGTGTTCTCTCAAGCAAAAACAGAGTTTTTGTTATCCGAGGTTTTTCCACATTCACGGGAGTCCTGTGCCCTTAACCTCAGCGAATGTGAAGGGAAGAGTATACTGTACAGTGAAAACTTTAAAATTTCATTGTTAGCCAATGAGCAGTTGAAAATGAAACTGGAAGTTATTTCTGGGTTTTGGTTTCAGCTGAATTTCTTTGTTTCATATCAAGGAATATGGAAGGGCATTATTTAAAAGTTTGTTGTTGTCAACTGCCTTCAAGTCAGCTTTGACCTATAGCAGGGACCGGCAACCTACGGCCCGGGGGCCGGTTAAGGCCCCGGGCCCCGGACTTACCGGCCCAGGCCGCACGCCGCAGCCACTGCCGCCGCGTGCTGCCATCGGGGTGCGTTTTTGGTCGCGCTTGCTGCAGCCGCCATTTGGGAAGTCAAAATGGCGGTCGCAGCGCGTTTGCACATGCGCAGCACTCTTGAGCATGCGCAAACGTGTTGCGACCGCGATTTTGACTTCCAAAATGGCGGCTGCGACATGTGCTGTGGCGGCTGCGGCTGCACACGCACGCCGCCATCGCCCCCCTTGGCCCAGCCGAGACCTGGGCGACGGGAGACCGGCCCAGGTCTCAAAAAGGTTGCCTGTCCCTGACCTATAGTGACCGTATGAATGAGAGACCTCCATGCCACCCTGTCCTCAACCCCCTTCCTCAGGTCTTGCAAACGCAGGGCTGTGGCTTCCTTAACTGAGACTATCCATCTAGAATGTGGTTTTCCTATTGCCCCCAACTTTAAGGTAAAGGTAAAGGTATTCCCTGTTGACAAGGTTGTCAAGTTGTGTCCAACTGTACGGGGCAGTGCTCATCTCTGTTACTAAGCCAAAGAGCCAGCGTTGTCAAAGACTACTCTGTGATCATGTGGCCAGCATGATTGCACAGAATGCTGTTTACCTTCCCACTGAAGTGGTACCTATTTATCTACTTGCATTTGCATGCTTTCGAACTGCTAGGCTGGCAGAAGCTGGGACTAGGGATGGGAGCTCACCCCATCATGCAGCACCCGGGCCTCGAACTGGCAACCTACCGATCTTGCAATCCACAGAGTCAGTGTCTTAACCACTTGAGCCACTGCATCCCTGCTTTACAAAGTGTTTATTTATATATTTACGAGTGTTATAGTCTTTGCTAGTGAATCCTTTCTTCTCATGGTAAGGTCAAAATATGACAACCTCACTTTAGTCATCTTTGCTTCTAGGGAAGAGTTCAGGCCTGATTTGCTCTTGGACTCATTTATTGGTCTTTTGGACAGTCCACAGTATTCTCAGAACTCTTCTCCAGCACCACATCTCAAATGAGTTGATTTTTTCCTATCGGCTTTCTTCACTGTCTAGCTTTCACAGTCACAAATAAAATGGAAAATATTATGGCAGGAACAAGCCTAAGTTTAGTATTTAATGATATATCTTTACATTTCAGGATTTTGTCTAGCTTCTTTATATCTGCCTTTCTAATTCCTAGTTTTCTTCTGATTTCTTGACTGCAGTCTGTGCTCTGATTAATGACTGAGCCCAAGTATGGAAAATATTCAACTATTTTGATCTCTTCATAGTCTACTTTAACATTATGTACATTGTGGTCATAATTTTTGTTTTGTTGATGTTCAGCTGTACAGTAGCGTTACTGGAGGGGGGGTGCAGACCTCACTGGGTGACACCTCAGAGAGGGTGATACCTGGTTGACCCACCCTGCCCCACCCCACCTTGCTGCAACTTGGTTTTCCTTGGGAGAACTGGGTTGCAGCAAGGAGCCGGGCTGAACGCATGCATGCCCCCACCTCCTCCTTTCCATGGCTCAGATTTTCTCAGGGGAGAACCAGGCCATAGCAAGGAGGGGCGGAGAGGCATGTGCGGCCAGCCCAACTTCTTGCCATGGCCCTGTTCTCCCAAGGAAAACTGAGCTGCAACAAGGAGGGGCAGGCTGCCCTGCCCCTCCAGGGCAGAAGCCTACCCCTTCAGGCCATAAGCCCCCCACCCCACTGGGTGACGCACTGGGTGACACCAAACCCCAAGGACACCACTGCAGCTGTAACCCTGCCTTTGCGCTTTCTGCCTTGACTTTCTTCAATAATCTTTTCATATCTCTGATACTTTCTGCTAGTATTATGGTGTCATCTGCATATCATAAATTGCTGATCTTCCTTCCTCCAATTTTCATGTCTCATTCCTCTGAATCCAATCTTGCTTTTCATATGATGTTCTCAACATACAAATTAAACAGACATGGTGATAGAATAAAACCTTGCCTGATCCCTTTGCCAATTGGAAAAACCATTCAGTTTCTCTGTATTCTGTCCTAACAGTAGCCTCTTTATCCTGAGTATTGATTATGCATCAGGATTATCAAATGTTGTGGCACAGTCATTTTTTAGAATGATCCATAGTTTCTTGTGATCTATACCAGTGGTTCCCAACTTTTTTTATGCCCAACACCCCTAGGAAATGTTTGATTAATGTTCGCACGCACTACAAAAATAACATCACATCTGAAGATGAAGAAGTCTAATTTCTAATGTTGGAACCACAGATTGAATCACATACAATACTGCTGATGAACAAACAGAATTTAAAAGAATAAGCTTTTAACTCACTGTATAAATGCAAATCTAAATTGAGCAATTCAATTCTGATTTATTCAGGGGAAAAAAGAGTGATGACTCATCACTCAAGGACACAAGACAGTCTTTGTAACAGCCCCTGAAATTCCATCTTGTACCCTCTGGGGGTGCAGGCACCCAGGCTGGATATACAATCAAATGCTTTGCTATAATTTATAAAGCACAGACTGATCTTCTTTTGACATTCTTTATTACGCTCCATTATCTAGCACATGTTTGCTATATGACTCCCAGTGCCTCTTCCTCACCTGAATCCCACTTGGACATCTGGCATATATTGTAAGAGTCATTGTTGTAGAATTTTAAACATCATTTTGCTTGCATGAGAAATTAACACAATGGTTGTGTAATTACTGAAGTTCTTGGTGTCGCCTTTCTTGTAGATTGGAATATATACTGAGTGTTTCCATTCTGTGACTCATTGTTTTGCTTTTCCAATTTGTTGACAGATTTTTGTTAGAATTAGAGTAGAGTCTCTCTGTAGCTTGGAGCAGCTCTACTAGTATGCCATCAGTTCCTGGTGACTTATTTCTTTCAACTGCTCTAAGTGCAGCTCTCACTTCACTTTTTTAAATTTGAGGTTTGTCTTCATATGATTATCCTTTAAATGAATCTGTGATCGATTCTTTCATCCCTTTTATATAGTTCTTCAGTGTACTGTTTCCATTGTATTTTTATTTCTTCTTGGTCATGTAATCTGTTCCCTAGAGCATCACAGAGTATCCCCACTCTTGCCCTAAAATTTCCCTTGATTTCTAGGATCTTGCTGAAAAGATACATACCATTAATGGAGGATACCAGGAGTGACTTTTGATCATTTGAGCACTCCATCCAAATCGGATGGAGTGGCTCAAGTGGTTAAGACGCTGACTCTTGATTGCAAGATCGACAAGTTGGCAGTTTGAGGCCCGAGTGCTGCATGATGGGGTGAGCTTCTGCCAGCCTAGCAGTTCGAAAGCATGCAAATGCAAGTAGATAAATAAGTATCACTTTGGTGGGAAGGTAAACAGCATTCTGTGCATTCATGCTGGCCACATATTCACAGTGTAGTCTCTGACAATGCTGGTTCTTCATCTTAGTAATGGAGATGAGCACCGCCTCCTACGGTCAGACACGACTTGACAACCTTGTAAAGGTAATACCTTTACCTTTTTACTGCCCCCAAATCAGGGGCTATTTGGTTTGGGGTTTCATAGGGCAGTCTGGGGACTGCAAAAAATGGTCTGCATCCAGATGAAGGCTACAGGCTGCAGTTTACCCACCCTAATCTAAACAAACTGTTAATATCATTGTTGTTGACATTATTAAAATATATTCATATTATGGACACCATGGAACAAATTCTGGCAGACTACAATCCTGAATCTTTACTTACAGTGCGCCTGCTAAATGGTCTAACTCTAGATTTTTTTGTTCTTGCATGAATTTTATCATCCTTGCAAAATAATTAAAATCAACTATTTGAAAAGGAACTCCAGCTACTATCATCATCTGAACTTTAAAACTTAAATATTCTTAAGAAAACTGGAACCCAAACAGCTCTCAACCTATATTTTAATTGTCTGTATAAAAAGAAAAAAGCATTTCCTTGCATTTGGTTTTCAAAGTGACACACCAAGACTTAAAAAAAGGGACACCAGTGGCAATATATGCTCAGCAGGCAGAGACGGTGAACAGCTTGGCCTGCTTATGTATTCTAAGTTATTTTCAAGTGTTATTTTTAGAATATTTGCCCCTGGTTATTGGCATATTTGGAGGTCATTAGACACATACGCCTGGTTACTTTACTTCAAAATCTGTATTAGCCAGAAGATAACATGATTGCATTAGGCTTCACACTATTAGATCATATTAACAAATCGGACTCCTTAACCCCAAACAACATTAGGACAATATAAACAAGCAAGTAAACTGGGCAAAATAAAGAACAAATTGTATAAATAAGCATACTTAGAATTTTAAAATCTATATGTAATCAAGTCTTTCCAAAGGAATTTTGTGAATATTCAGCAGGTGCTAAATCACAATCATGACTCCATGAATTAACCTACTTTCCAGGATGTGTTGAGGTGTGTTTAAGTTGCTAGAGCAGTGGTCCCCAAACTTTTTCCAGCTACCACTCCCTTTCCTCTTGGGTGCCCCCTCCCCCCGCATTCGTATTTTTTGATATCAGGTCTACTGTTCTACTGCAAATTCAAAACAACCAATATAGGTAGCTGCTCCCTTTGCACCTAGTAACCTTGAGGGTAGCAACTGCCTGAACCATCACTGAGAGGTCTCTTGCATGTACCAGTGTTGTGGCAAAGACCAACCAAGGCAAGAGGCTTCTCAGTTGCTGCTCAACCGGCTGCTTGGTCAGTGCTCCCTTTGCACCCACTCACCCTGGGAGCAGCAACCAAGCAGCTGGCTGAGCAGTGGCCAAGTGGCACTCGCCCATGCTATCTATCCAGCAAAGCCCAATATGGACAAGAGGCCTCTCAGTCACTGCTCAGCCAGCTGCTTGGTTGCTGTTCCCAAGTTTCTCCCTGGTGAGGATGGAGTCTCCTTTTTTGTTGGGGTGGCGGAGACATAGCTGGTGTGTATGTGTAGGGGGTTTACAGAGGCCATGTGCTCTAGACTGGAGACTGGTGTTGACAGGAAAAGGGAGAGATTTTATCTACAGGACCTGCTCCAAGGTGAAGCACTCTCTCCAAGAATTGACCCCAGATACTCCTCCTTCTCCTCCATCAGAGATATGTCTTCTTCACACTGCTTCAAGTGTTCCTCACATACACAAACATTGTTTCTTCTGCTGCCTCTTCTCTCAGCCTTTCTGATGAAAGAAAGCAGGAACAGCAATGCAGAACCAACCTGCCACCCAAGTCTCATGAAAACTTACAAAGCTTAAGCAAGGTCCCAAATTTGAAAGCTCTTTTTTTGCTGCCTCTTCTTCCCCGCTGCCACATGCTCTAACTCCTTGCTCCAGTCAATCAGTCTGTCCCCACATGGTACCACTCTAGGCCGCAGAAGCAATGTCTGGTACCCAGCTTTGCAAGTTTCCCAACTGCCACCACCACTACTAATGAAAGATGTGGCTAAGGGAGTAAGCTTGTACAGGCAGGTGACAAGTGGAAGACACCACCGCACAAAGTGATTTGTGAGGCTGTCCATTGGTTTTAAGGGACTCTGAAAAGAAGCTTCATGCAACCCTCATCCCTACCATTGTCCTAAAGGCTGATGGCTCCCCTTGTCTTTCTTGTGCACCAACATTTTGACGGCATGGCCTCGTGCCATACCCCTTTCCCTCATTGCCCCCCTTCTGCCCCCTTTCCCCCTCACACCCCTCTAGATCTTTCTATCGCCCCCTGGGGGGTGTACTGCCCACTTTGGGAACCACTGAGTCTAGGTAGAATTCTAAAGAATTTGCTCCCATATCAGAATCCCTTATAAATGCAAAATTTGTGAAGTGACTTCAACTCTGTCCTTATGCACAGAGTATGCCCTAATTAACCTAATGGGAGCTACTTTTAAGTAATCAATAACATTCTTGGTGGAGAGAAAAGAAAAGAAGAGGAATGTCTTTCACTGTATATATCTGTTCAAGGACTGAGGTCTGCAAGAGGGCTCATCTTCTGTGGGTGAACAAGGTGAACAAGTGAACAAGGGCCTCCTTTGCTATGGTACTCTAGATTTGTAATGCCCTCTCCTGGAAAATCCAACTGAAGCCAATGCTGGTTTTATTTTGGCAACAAGTTAAAACTGGACTTTTTATTACAATTCTTTGGAGCATGCTGAATTGATTTTGTCAAAAGTATGGGTTCAATACATTTTTAGTCTGCTTAAATTATTTTCTATTGCTTTAAATTGTTTAAACTGATTTTATTTATATGCCACCCTGTGATATAGGCATATAAATACTTAAATGCATAAACAAACTCCCAGATACCTCCGAACCTATCCAGTAACTTTCCTCACAGTTCTTCAGATTTTGGCCATTTTATGAAGTCAGTCCTTATATCAGCTACACCTTTCAGACAGTAATTACTGCTTTTAAAACTTTATATTGCACCCCTCAGCAAAATACTTTCAGGCTAGCTGACAATCAGTTAAAAATAAATGAGCACAAAAAGTGGTATAATGTAAACATTAGACATTAAAAAGCATGCAGAGTGGGAAAAATAGCTCCCAAAAAGTGGTTCCAATTAGCAATCCATGAAAAATGGCAGCCTCCAATGATAAGACTTAGGGCTCATTCCCACTTACATTTAACCCAGTTTGCGATTTGCTTTTGCTCCGGGTCAGTGAATAGATTCCAGTTGGTGCGTCGATCCCACTATGGAAGAGGGTCTTTTCTTTATTCACTTCTTTTTTGGCATGGCTGTCGTTCCCACTAGTTTGTGTCCCTTCAAAATGCCTGTCAATCATCTACGTGTCCTCGGTGACGCAACTGGCCTCACATTCAAGAAAACAGGGGAGGGAGTCATAGGTGCCATGGTCAGACTTCTCCCCTCATGGAGGACTCTCCCTAGGATACATGCAATTTTTTAAAAAAATTGACAGTATATGCACTCCATTGTTTTTGCAATTATTTGTCTCGGAGAGCCACAGTCCACATGCCCAGCTCGCCGCCCACAAGTAATTGCAAATACAACGGAGCACATATATATTGCGCCCATAGGTCACACCACAAAGCACAAAGGCAGCACTGAGAAGGGGGGAAATGGTGGATTTCCCTAAAACCTGGTGAGGGATGTGTCAATCCTCTGCTACAGTAATCCCTCCCCTTCAGTTTGATGTGACTCAGGTCATCATTCCCACTTGCTGAACATGCTTGCTAATCGCTTCTTTTCAAAAGGATATGCAAAAAAAAATAGTGTCTTAAAAGAGCAATTTTTTTGCATTTGTCTTGCTTCATTCAAAGTGAGTCCAAATGATCGCAGTCACATCTGAAACCGTTTCAAATGGGAACGAGGCATATTTAAAGTGATCAGCAAATCGTTGTAAATCATAGTGAGAATGAGTCCTTACTCTCTTCACTGTCTCTGCTCTTAGAATGGGGGAAAACATACAGTAGGCACAACTACTCAGAGCCTGAATGAATTCTTTTAAAATTCTGATACAGGGAATAATGAAAATTTTCCTGTGTTCCCAATAGTGAACTGAAATCTCCAAAAGCTCTTAGGTGATCCAGTTATCTAGATTCATTTTAATCTGGCTTCAGGCCCAGGTTTCCAAACAAAAATCATTTTGGATCAACTAACAAATAGGTTTTGCTAGGGGAAAAAACAGCAGTATTTTATTATGCTTGTTTGTTCTTGTTCACATCCCAACAAATTTCAGTATCATCCACTATGGACTATCAGTCAGACTTTTGCGATGAAAGCTTGGGATGTTTTCTAGTGGTTCCTCCTGGATTAGATTCTACAAAATAATGCTAGGAGGCACTACTGTTCCTCACTACAGGGACTATCAAATTAATTCCTCAAGAATCAATTTGGGTTTCTATGAGGGTTCTCTGTGGGTGCCCCTCCTCTCCTGCTGAGCTGGATGGGACCCCTTGAGACCACCTTTTAACTAAAGAACTCACTGCTACCACCAGATAAGTAACTTATCACACTTTAGCAATGCAGTGGAACATTGCTAAGGACTTCTACTGGTATTTCACTTGCCAGACTAGGGAAGAATTGGGCCAAGCCAAGGCATGTGAAAAAGGAGTGCAAGAGGGGCAGAGTACCTTTAAAAAAACCTTTATTCTAAGTAAAGGAATTTAATAGAAAAAGCATATAACTTCATGAAGGACCAACATGCCCTCCAGGCAAAGACAGAAAGTATAAGTTACTTACCAAGAAAAATAAATCTAAAACCTCACACCCTGACTGGTACATTTTTCCTAATCTTACTCTTATATCAGATGGGATTTGTAGTCCTGCTGATTAAAAGCCCCTCATGATCCACCAGACCAGAGCCAGAGAGAAAGGCAGACAGGCCAAAGCCTTGTTGCTTCTTTCTATAGAAGGTTTTATCTTCTCCACAATGGCTCATCTCATTGGACAGTTGCCATCTCACCACCTCTGATGTAAGCCCTCATTAAAATGTAACTGTACACCCCCCCCCACATTTAACCCTTTATCATCTCGTCAGAAGGCTCTGGTAAATGGAGGGACTCCCATTTATCACAGTTCCCATAATTTTAAATACATTCTCAGAACCCTGGATATTGTCAGCATGCCATTTATATTCTGCTCTCTTTCATCTTTTAATCAGAATCAAATACAGGTATAGCTCAGATAACAAAGCCTTTGACAATTAAGGCAGGGAATAATAGATTAAAATATAGCAAAAGACACATTACTCTTTTAACTGTTGGTAAAAATGAGCTAGAGAAAGACTTTCAGCATTGGGTTGTACCAGCGTGTCTTCACTAAACAGTGCAATAAAGATGACCTGAGGAAGAATGAAATTCTACTCTAGGTGATCCTACTGTAGCTATGGGTGCTTATGTACAGTAGGCAAGGTAAGCAGCTGCCTCCATAATCACTTACTGTGTGAAGAGCAAAATAGAAAGAAAAGAGGAAAGCAAACTAGCTTGCCTCACCAGCTACCCTGGTATGTTAAAAAAAAAAGAAGAAGCATGGAACTCCAAATTTCGCCACCAAAATGGAAGTCATTTGAAAAGTGGAGCCTATTGAAAGAAAAATATTATCCCAGGATGCATTTTGGAAGAAGCTTTCAAGTGGTCTCTAGAAGACTGAAACACGTTTTTGTCTACTTAAGCAGGATTTATCTGACCTGGTTGTTTCATTTCACAAGTGCATAATCTTAATTTTGGATAAATCATTTGCTGAAACATGTTGAGCATGTTCCTTTTTATGATGAGGGAACTTATCCTATTCTTTTCATGTTATTTCCACCTCTGGTACCAAAATTAACTGAGGTATGCCTGTACTTTACTGACATTCAGGGATCAGTAATGACTGCATGAGAGAAAATATAGTTAAGTCTAGGACAGATGATTGGTAAAGTCAGCTGGTTAGAAAATGCCACTTTTGGACTTGGCTACACTCTCCCCAAAGGATCATGTGTACAATTTGGGGTATTTTGGGCTCACCACTTCTGGAATGGATAGAGGCTGTGACCTAAAGTACTTTCTTTTCAGCATTGGTCGAGGTACCAGCTGTGTCCTCAAGAACACAACAATCAAACCACTGTCATTAATGCTTTGGTAATAAGTAGATTGCAGTACTGTGTTTTACGAGTGCTTACTCTTGTGGAAAGACAGGAAGTATTGGGCACATTTTATGTACACCATACATAGCCTCTACTAATAAGATCCATAAGATCCTCCTTTTTATCTCCCTCAAGTGGCTATTCCATATATACTAGTTTCAGGTTATTATCTTATGCAATCTGCTGAAGACAAATGAAAAGTTTTTCCTTGTGCTGGAGGAAGAAACTTTAAGTGCCAGTCCCCTAGTGCCCTCTTGTTTCTCCAGGAGTTAGGTCCCAGTCCCTTAGCTCCCTCTTGTTTTGTATTTTGTTGTTGATTCTGTTGTAGTTTGATGCAAAACAGTCAGTGGGTGGTATTTCTAGAGAATATGTCTAACATTACAGCTTGATTATAGGGAAATAATTAACCATATTTGCACATTTTCCATGTTAATATTTGAATGGTAATCCCAAAGAAAAGTATCAGGCCAAACAACTTGCCTTCCAAATTAGATTATTTTTTATCTAGATGAGAGGTTTGCATGGGTCCCTGCCATATTGTCAGCATCAGTGGCCAGGGTTTTTACTATCACACCACAAAAACCCCATTCTTGCTAGTACAGCATTTTCTCATTTCTCTAATGTACCCAAAAAGACACAAGCAGTTAAACCTGAAGGAAAACCATTAAACAGAATGGGGAGCAATGGAATAGCAGCCTATGAGTGGCTATTAACACTGATAGCAAAATAAAAACTTCAAGCTTGGGAGCACTACAACCTTTGAGAACAGAATAGTCAGGTAAATGGATCTTGAAGAAGTAGGAAGCTACTAGATCTGATCATTGGCTTAGCAACAGCTTGTGAATGGTCCAAGACTATGGTGCAGCTATTGGACTAGGTGCTGTGAGCCAGTTAGGACAGCTGAAAACAAAAAAAAAAAATAAGGTTTAATTATTTGATCACATAAAGTGTAAATACACAAACCAAGTATCTTTCTTTGCTTTCACTCTGGAACCTGCTGTAGCACTTCCACCAATCCAGTCAACAGAAATATAAAAGGACACCTCTTGCATCTCCTCTTCTACACTGTAATCTCATGTAACTGGCTAAATGTTTGTTTGTTTTTGATGCACATTGGAGTATACATCTCCACTTCAGCCACCAGTTGTGACAGTAGCTCGAACAAGAGTTGGACCAAAATCAGACTTGAAAAGAACTGTGATGCTTTTGTACATACGGGTATAATTTCTGTGTACATCAAGTATGCCTATGACTCAAGCCTAGAGAAAAATATTTACATGAACAAGTAACAGAAATCTGTGGCAAGATAAAACATAGAGAGATGATAGACACTGAAATGAGAAGGAACTTTGTCAAATTGTATACAGTTAGCTAAGAAGGCATGTGTGCTACACAGCACTGATTCGATTTTATTAAGATTGACTTAGTCCCAATTTCGGAGGAAAATGGGTATCAATAAAGATGAGGATGATTATGATCCTCCTCCTCTCATCATGATTTGAATTGCTTCTTGGAAGGATTCCATTTTAATTACTGAACTCATAACTCTAAAAGACCTGTAAGCACGATTCAATTTACCATATATACTTGACTATAAGTCGACCTCATGTATAAGTCAAGGGTAGGTTTTGGGGCCAAAATTACAAATTCTGAAGTGACCCATGGATGAGTCGAGGATAAAATTTAGGGGCATGAAGCAAATGATTTAAAAGATGAACCAAAGGAAAACAATGCAAAAGAACTTACAAAATTCTAGCAGGCTTAACTGTTTCTGTTAACATTAAAGGCTGAATGGATGACAGAATTGGGGGGGGGTTGTCAGTGCTTCCAGGACAGATACGCTCTTGCCTTTCACCAGGGGATGGTTCCTCTTTAAATAGGAGTTAAAATACAGTACAGTGCGCCTGCGCCATACGCGGGCTCACCATATGCGGACTCAAGGTCACGTGGACGGCGAGCCCCAGTAGAGTGAATGGCACCCATTAAAACAAATGGGACTTGATGTCCTGCATTATTTGCCTTATGCAGGGGGGGACCAGAATGGATCCACTGCATATAGGAAGGGCCCAATGTACTTATATTGATCCATGGATGTTGACTTAAGTTTTTTGTGTCAATTTTTTGACAAAATTTCTACACTTATACATGAATATATACAGTAACCATCTTTTCTTTTAGCAGAAGTATACTGTTTTTACTAGATATATATGGAAAGATACATGTTTCCTTAATAAGAGGTATTTGCTGTTTACTTTTGTTCAGTCAACTTCACTTACGGCAACCTCCAAGTCATCCTAGCATCAACAGCCCTGTCCAGGTCTTCCAGAGTCAGGGGTGTGGCTTTCTTAATTGAGTCTATCCACCTGTAATGCAGTTTTCCTCTTTTCCTAATGACTTCTACCTTACCAAGCATATTTGTCTTTTCTAGTGAGTCATGTCTTCTCATGATATGGCCAAAGCATGAGAGTTTAGTCATCATGGGAGAGTGCTAGGGAAGGTTCAGGCTTGATTTGCTCTAGGACTCATTTATTGGTCTTTTTAACAGTTCATGGTATCTGTAGAACTCTTCTCAAGCACCATATCTCAAATGAGTTGATTCTCTTCCCTATCTTTCTTCACTGTCCAGCTTTCATAGCCACACAAACAGGAAATATGATGGCACAGACAGCCTAACCTTAGTATTCAATGCTATATCTTTACACTTCAGGATCTTGTCTAGTTACTTCATAACTGCCCTTCCAAGTCCTAATCTTCTTCTGATATCTTGACTGCAGTCTCCATTCTCATTAACGACTGAGCCAAAGTATGGAACTTTTAAAACTATTTCAGTTTTCATTGCCTACATTAAAGTTATATAAATCATCTTATGGTCATTATTTTTGTTTTCTTAATTTGCAACTGTAAACCTGCCTTTGCATTTTCTTCCTTGACTTTCTTTAATAATAATTTCAAGTCTTTGCTATTTTCTATTAGCAGTATGCTGTACACAGAGATACAAAATGGTTTCCAGTTGGAAAGGGGGTCAGGAAAGGCTGCAGCATTCTGTCACCACACCTCTTCAGCTTGTATGCCAAAAAGATAATATGCAAAGCAAGATTAGATTATGAGGAAGGAGCTGTGAAAATTGTTGATGCTCATCCCTCCAATTAGCCATTTTGGCTTATAGGGAGAGTTCAGTCTTGATTAGGTCTAGGCAGTAGCGTCAGTGGTGTGTGGGTGTGTGTTTGCGGACCGTACTGGGTGACACCCCAGGAGGGAAGGTGACACCACACTGGCTCTCCACCCCCGTGCAGGGTATTTTCAGGCCACCTAGACCCTGCTTGGAGGCACCCTATGCACGGCAGTTGCTCCCTGGTGGTGTGCAGGGCATTTCTGGCTGTTTGTGCTTGCTCCCATGTGTACCGGAAGGTGCACATCAGAAGTCCCACCCCCATAAGTCCCGTTCCCCCATAAGTGACTGCACTGGGTGACACCAATCCTAGGGACACCACTGAGTCTAGGACCATTTGTTTGTTTAGTAGCCCATGGTACCCACAGAACTCTTCTCCAAGACTACATCTCAAATGAGTTGATTTTCTTCCTATCAGCTTTCTTCACCATCCAGCTCTGAAATTCATACATAGTGATGGGAAGTACAATGGCATGGACAATCTGAATCTTTTTTTCTTACTCCTCAGCATTAAATGTACTTTAATACTTCAATAATTGTTCCAGGTCTTCACCATTTTCTGTTGGTAGTATGGTCTCATTTCTGAGTACGTCAATAGCACATCATCATTTTGGTTTGAGACCAAATGCATCAATAAGCACAAAGCTACTTGTAGTTATTTTCTGCTATACCCCAGTAGTTCACTCAGTGCCATTCAACCTGGGAGATTCATCTTCTGGCACTATCTCTTGTTTCATTTTCTATTATCTCATCATAGGTTTTTCATGGTAAAAGATGTTCAAAAGGACCATGCCTCCTTCTGTGCAGTACTAACAAATGTAAGCTATGGTCCCACTGCCATTATCTCTGAGATATTCTCCCCCAGTGTCACCCTCCACTACTGGTGCTACCTAGTAGCTGTTCAGTGCATTTAGTCCAGCTCCTCACCCAAAGCCTATCTGACATGGAAAACCCTACTAGCAGCACTGCTACCATCAGCATAGCCTCTTGCCTCACAATAATCAATCCCACCACTATGGAAAAGTACTGTCATGATGAGAGAGGATGCTTTAACTTGGTCTAATCCATTCAAAACAAAACAAAAAAGTTACTCTCTCATATAACTGCTTCTTTTCACTACATGTATGAACTAAAAAAAATCAAGACATATTGTGTATTTATTAGCCTTTGTACCCCTCCCTTACTGCAAAGAATCAGGATTTCCTCTTTTTACCACAGAGCTGCCATACTATGTATTAAGAGATAGCAATTGAGTAAGATCATCATTGGGTTTCAGGGCTGAGAGATAAAAGGAAGGAAAACATTCTGTGACAAGTTTAAGACAATTTATTTATTTCACCATACTTTTTCATGGATCCCAATGCCATTCTGCTAAAAATCTTTCAGCTAGACAGAGGACAAGGAGAGAGCTGGGTGGGCTTAAAGAAACTGTGTAAAAAGGCTTCCACAGTGGCTTTTAAAACTAAGGTGTGCCTTTGTTGGGATTTGTAGTCAAAGTGGAAATGTACAGATGTGGGAAAGTTCTACTGTGAAAGTTTCAGCCTTCAGGTGGATTATACAAAACAAAGAAGCCAAGGTCAGTCTGTGTCTGGGAACATGGAAGAAAGCGTGTAAACAGATTAGGTCATCGGGTTTGGTGAGAACCAGGGTCACATGACACATGACACACAGAAGAAGGCTGGGTTTAGAGCTCTTTAGCAAATGTCTATAAAGGTAACACCCTGGGGGTGGAGTTTTTTCCTTGAGTGGCTTGCTGCGCCCGGCACAGAGTTTTCTTTGTTCTAATGGTTTTTCTACAATGTAAGTAGTTACCATGTTAATTCTGCATCTGAAGAATAAAGACCCTTCTTTTGAAAATAACTTGGTCTTTGGTCTGGTTCATGGAATTCCAGAAGGCTGCAGCAAGTTACAGATCCAGAGATGTATGGAGCTGTTGAAAGGCAGTTCTGCATACACTCTGCACATTTTCTAACCATAAATCAATAGCCTTTATTCTCAGCTCCTAATTATATTCTATGAATATGTTGGCAGTAGTTTATGGAGATGTGAGGTAATCTGATCATTCCTATTCTGCTGGTGATATGCGTGGAGTGCATGTTCTTCTCCTGTCAGTTCCTGCATGTAGAGACAGGCAAGTCTGTGAACAAACATGAGAGCCCATACCACAGGACTGATCAGATTATTTTCATCTCCATAAACTGCTGTTAACATATTCACAGAATATAGTAAGAAACTGTATCATTAGTATTCACAAATGTATCTTTGACCTAGGCTATTTTTTCTACTAACTGTTTTAAGAAAAATGGAAATCTCATTTAACTTTTAAAAATCATATGTATATGATATTTAAAATCTGATTTTACACCTTATATATAATATTAAAAATCTGCTTTAAAAAACTTTGATCCCTACCAATCCTGGTTCAGCAGCTTCAGAGTTTCACGTTTTAAATGTGCTTAAAAGAGTACAAAGAAAGAAACTGTTGATATGCATCATTTATTCGTTCTAATTCAAACAAACTTGGTTCTGCAATTCTCTGCTCTGTTTATTTCATCTCAATCCTAAAGCTTCACCCACAGAACTCCAAATACCTTCATAACAATAACAAAAAATCCATCAAAACAGCCAATGCTGGTCTGGCAGGAAGGCAAAAGCATTCACCAGTGCAGGGCAGGAAGGCAGACAGAAAAACAGCAACAGTATTAAGCTAAGGACAGAAAGGTTTTCTTTCTTTCTTTCTTTTTTTAAAGTGTTTATTCTATCAGCAAAATATTTGTTGTTGCTGTTAACTGCCTTCGCATAGATCTCTGCTGATGAGACATCTCTAAGCCCCTCTGTCCTCTACTGCTCTGCCCAGCTCCTGCAAACTCATATTTGTGGCCTCTTTAATAAAGTCCATCCATCTAGCACATGACCTTCCTCTCTTTCTATTCCCTCTACCTTTCCTAGCATTATTGTCTTTTCCAACAATTCATGCCTTCTCATGATGTGTCCAAAGTATGACAGTCTAGGTCTTGTCATCTTGGCTTCTAGGAATATCTCTGGCTTGATCTGCTCTAGGACCCATTTGTTTGTCCTTTTGGCTGTCCATGGGATCCTCAGCACTCTTCTCCAGCACATCTCAAATGAGTTGATTTTCCTCCTATCTTCTTTCTTGGCTGTCCAGCTCTCACATCCATACATGCTAATAGGGAATATGATGGCTTGTATGATTCTGACTTTTATGCTGAGTTGTGTCTTTGCATTATAGGATCTTTTCTAGATCTTTCATAGCCACCCTCCCCATTCTTAATCTTATCATGATTTCCTGGCTGCAGTCCCCATTTCTATCAGTGTTTGATCCCAGATAAGAGAACTCTTTTACTATTTCTGTTTCCTGATTGTCTAGTTTGGATGTGTGTAAGTTCTCTATGTTCATTATTTTTGTTTTCTTTATGTTCAACAGTAAGCCTGCCTTTGTACTTTCTTCCTTGATCTTCCTTAGTAGGTGTTCCAGGTCTGTGAGGTTTTCTGCTAGCATTATGGTATCATCAGCATATCTCAGATTGTTGATTGACTTGACGTGTCCAAGTCTGTTTTTCTTATATGTTTTGCATATAACCGTATTTTTCGCTATATAAGATGCTCCGGCATATAAGACGCACCCTATTTTAAAGCAGGAAAATCTAGGAAAAAAAGATTCTTAACCAAATACAGTGGTACCTCTACTTAGCAGGTGGAAGGAGGCCTCCCTTTAGCCACGGCCTCGGTGGTTCCTTAGATGTATAGATGTATATCCACCTTATAAGACGCACCAACTTCCCCACACCCGTTTTGGGGAAGAAAGTGTCTTATATGGCGAAAAATACGGTAGGTGATAGTATGCAGCCTTGTCTGACTCCTTTGCCAATTGGGAACCATTCTGTTTCTCCATGTTCTGTCCTGACAATAGCCTCTTATGCTGAGTACAGATTCCTCATTAAGACTATCAGATGTGTTGGCACTCCCATGTCTTTAAAAGCATTCCACAGCCTTTCATGATCTATGCAGTCAAAGGCTTTGCTATAGTCTACAGCAGGGGTAGGCAACCTTTCCCCTTTAAGGGCCGGGGGGACTTCAGCTCCCAGAAGCCTCAGCCATGTTGGCCAATAGTCCCATGTTGGCCAATAGCTCCTGGGATTCTGGGAGCTGAAGTCCCTCGGCCCTTAAAGGGGAAAGGTTGCCTACCCCTGGTCTATAAAGCACATGCTGATTTTCTTTCACAACTCCCTGCTGTGCTCATTAGCCATCGTATATTTATGATGTGATCCCTAGAGTCTCTTCCTTTCCTGAATCCTGCTTGGACCTGTGGATTTCTCTCCCCATGTGAGGTTTTCTGCTAGTATTATGGTATCGTCAGCATGTGTGGTTGGAGTCTATGGGCTGTTGCAGACTGGCAGTTTAGGCTGGCCTGGGGGTGGAGTTGGGGTGGGGCAACTGCACATCAGCCGCCCCAACTCCACCCCGACTTCACGCGCCCGTCTGCACGGCGTCAGGGTGCCCTATTGGTGCAGTATGCATACACGCTGCACCAAAAGGGTGCAAAAGAGTCATGGTGGCTCAAAGGGCGGCTTTTTGCCGCCCTAAAAAGGAGCAACATTTTGGGGGTGGCAAAAAAGAGGATCGGGGCTGCAGCGTGTAGTTGCCGCAGCCCCGATCCATCACTCCTGGGAAGTCCCAGAGTTACCCCAAACGGGCCATCTGCATCGGTCCTATGTTGCAGTATTTTGAGCATAATTTTGCTTGCATGAGAGATTAGTACTATAGTTCTATAGCTGCTGCAGTCTCTTGTGTTTCCTTTTTTGTGGATGGGAATGTATATTGATCTTTTCCAATCTGTTGGCCACTGTTTTGTTTTCCATATCTGTTGACTTATGCTGGTTAGCACTAGTGTTGACTCTGTTAATGTGGATTGCAATAGTTCTATCGGAGTATCATCTATTCCTGGAGATTTGTTTTTGCCGTTTCTTTTATTGCAGCTTCCACCTTAGTTTTTA
Source organism: Phrynosoma blainvillii (assembly GCA_026167975.1). Classification (NCBI taxonomy): domain Eukaryota; kingdom Metazoa; phylum Chordata; class Lepidosauria; order Squamata; family Phrynosomatidae; genus Phrynosoma; species Phrynosoma blainvillii. The sequence goes on along the minus strand of JANUYF010000001.1, from coordinate 119,981,809 downwards.
GAATTTGGGGTTCATCTTCATATGGTTCTTCGTTCCATGTGTTCTTCATCTTGCCATCTCTTTTATAGAACTTTTCTGTGTATTGTATCCAGCGTCTTTTTATTCCTTCCTGGTGTTGAATTATGTTAATTGTCACAGAGCAATCAGAATTGTGAAATGCAAAGATGTAGGTAAGGAAGGGGGGAAGAATGACAGGACAGTATGCCAGCAGTGCAGTGAATTTCTCTTAACAAAAGAGAACTTTAAATATGTAGAGTCACCTGAGATAGGTGTTGCCATGCGGGGGGGGGGGGGGGGGGAGAAAATGGGGCATTTTATTATGCTCCTGAAGGGAATGAAAGTGTTCTCCAGAGGTCTGCTCAGAAGCCAGGATGGGTGGCAGCAGGCAAATGTTCCCATTCTCAATGGGCTACAGATGGCTTTTGATCTACACGGATTCTGCATCCACAGATACAACCATGCATGGTTTGAAGATAGTTTTTTTTTAAATCCCAAAAGCAAAACTTGATTTTTGCCCTTTTTATGTAAGGGGGACCATTGTACTACTTCACTGTATATAATAGGAGTTGAGCACCCACATATTTTAGTAACAATGAGCATTCCTGGAACCAACCGCAGTGGATACCAAGCGCTCACTGTACTTCAAATGTGAAATTAATCTAAAATGTACAATATAATAGGAATGACAGGGTGTTCAAATGCCTTTGAACATAGCCACAAAGAGAGTTTTCTGTGCCAAAGAGGAAAGGCAACATTCACCAGAAGCCAGGTTGGCAGTGGGCAAGTTTATTTAAAGGTAAAGGTTTCCCCTTTGACAAAGTTGTCAAGTTGTGTCCAACTGTAGTGGGCAGTGCTCACCTTCTTTCGAACTGCTAGGTTGGCAGAAGCTGGGACTAGTGCTCACCCCATCATGTGACACTTGGGTCTCAAACTGCCAACTTGCCGATCTTACAGTCATCACAGTCACCATCTTAACCACTGAACCACTGCATACCTTTTGCCCACCACAGGATCCAAGCTTAAGATGCAATTCAGGATGAATTCCTACATGTACAAAGTAAGAAAGGAGCAATACAACCACCCTCATCATCTAAACAAATATACTAATATGTGTGTTTGCATTTACAGACATAAACAGGCCATGCTCGAATCAAAATTATGTTGACCTCTACAAGTTTCCCTAGGCCTGAGAGGACCCTAAGCTAAGTAAAGGGGGAAAGCAGTAAACATCAGTAAACTATGTAACATCCATGACATCACACAATCTGCTCCAGAAACACAATGTCATAGGATACGCCAGCCATGGATTTGAAAGTAGGGTATCACTTACTTTGCCACAGCACGTTCCCATCACATCTCATCATGAAGCATCTTGCATGGGAGGGAGAGAGAAGCACTTTCACAGGCTGCCCCCCCTGCCCCGCATGGAAACATCAATCTGTTAAAATACTTTGAAGAGGCACAGTCCTATTCAACAAAGCTATCAGGCATGATCTGATCTGGATCCAGTCTTTACTGGACTGAAGCTGGCGAGTTCACTGCAGCATTTAAGGTCTGGCTAAACTGCATGCATAACCCTAATTTTATTTAATTATGAAAGCTATATGACATGCCTCTGAATACTAATTGTTAGGAACCATGAAAGAGGACTATTGCTCTCATGTTCTGTTTTCATGCTTTTGATAGACATCTTTCTGGCCAAGACTGCTAGAAATAGTGCAAATTGAGTCCACTTTTAGGGTTAGGGTTAGGGAATCATGGGAACTGTATTTTATTGTGGCACCAGAGCTCTCTGACAGAGAAGGCTCAATGTCTCAGAAAAAACAACAACCAATTCCCATGATTCCCTAGCACTGAGCCAGGACAGTTAAAGTAGCCTCAGTTTGCACTATTGCTGCAGTCTGCAAAGGCCCTTACTTAGCCATTTTTTAATATTTATTTATTTATTTATTTATTTATGGTGCTCTCCCCCCCCCCCCCCAATTGTCTGAGGGACAGCAACCCAGCCCCCGGCTCAAAAAGGTTGCCTACCCCTGCAGTAGACAATCAATTGCTCATAAGAAACCTCCAGCAGAATGTGAGTTGAAACTGCACCCTCCATCATGCTCCCCAGCAACTAATAGAGAGAGGCATGCCTTTTTTGATATTGGAAGGAATACTATAGCTGTCCTAAGTAGTAACCACTGATAGTTCCATCCTCCATGGATGTCATTTTTTAGTCACCAAGCTGGTATTTCAAGTAAATCTTATAGCACTGATCTTAAGTGCACAGATAAGCAGTATAAAACACTAGTCTCGTCCCTACACATTCACTGGAGTTTGGAGCACAGGACCCCTGTGAATGTGGAAAAAACACAAATAACAAAAACACTATGTTTTTACCTGAGAGAACACCTCTATAGGAATCTCTAGATCCTCCAGTGCAACTCTCTGGTCAACATTACACTGGAGGAGCTACAAATGCCCAGTGGAGTGTTCTCTCTAGGAATCTCTGGGTCCTTCAGTGTGACCTTTGGTTAAGTTGACCATAGAGTTGCGCTGGAGGTCCTAGAGATTCCTAGACAGAACGTATTAATAAAATCCATGAATAGTAAAATCTGCAAAAGTCAAAGCCGCAAATGTGGAGGGGCAAGTGTACTTGCTATTTCTATATTGAGTTTAACTATGTGAAGCACTTCCTTCTATTTGTCCTGAATATCCCACATTTAGCTTTAATGGATGAATCTAGTCCCTAGCAATTAAAAAGAGGGAGTGAAACTTCTCCCTGTCTACATTTTCTACACAGTAAATAGCTCAATATTTCCTGCTCCACATGTGTAATATATTGGGCCATACATCTTCACAATATTTATGTTTAGCAAATTTAGTTTGTTCACTTATTTCTAACATTTTTTTAAGCACTGAAACTATCTCTGCTATCAAAAACTATTTTGGGGAAAGAAAGAAAATGGGGGGGGGGAGATATCTTACGGAAACTGTCAGACCGCTGTTTAAGGAAATACGGTAAGTGTCCTAACAGTAGTAGTGATACAGCACAGTACAGAAGCAGATAAAAAATCTTTCAGGCTTTTGTTATTTGTCTATCTCCTTTGCACAGGGACAAAGTTTTAGCTTTTGAAGTGTTTGACTACTAAAGATAGCTAATCCCTTCCAAAATATGATCTCATTAAAATTCTAGATAAAATATGCACAGATTTAGTTGTCCAGAAGATGAATAGGTTTTGTTGAGAGATTCAGGGGTGAAAATGCATTGCACAAGAAAACAGTGCTGTGTGACACTTGGATCTGTATGACAGTGAATCCACTCCAAGTCTTAATCCAAACTATAGTACAGTACAACTATCCAAACTGCTGAACCAGCACTCACAAACTAAACCACAACTGTGTGGAATGCATGCAAATTGTTGCAGATCCAAACATAAAGACTTTGATCCAGAGATTCCTTACATCAGTAGAAAATTACTTCTACATACATTAGGCAGGTAATGTGCCATCAAATGTGTGCCATCAAATCATATTCCAGAGGATGAATTGACTCTAAGGAGTGCTTTGGGGTATAACAGAGGAGCTGTGTTGGTAGGTAGGATCCTGAGAATACTCACTACACAAGACAAATTCTACTAATCTATCTCTGTATCCATCTCACATGATAATTAGCATGAGGATGGAAGTTACTGATGATGAAAACAGTATGTGACATCCCGTATCACACAAGTAGACTTCTTGTACAACAGAAATTCCCCTTCTGTTCCTGCTCTTGAAAGCCTTTACATCAGGGGTAGGCAACCTTTGTGAGCTGGGGGCTGGGTTGCTGTTCCTCAGACAATTGGGGGGGCCGAAGCACCATAAATAAATAAATAAATAAATAAATAAATAAAAATTAAAAAATAATTTAAAAAAATAAAAAAAATACATGCACACTCTCTCAGCCCCAGAAAAGCCATGGCAAACCCCCTGTGGAGATTTTGCCAAGAAAACCCAAAGAACAAGTAATAACAACAATAATCAATATCATTATGGTGGGGGGCGGCAGTGGCAGCAGGTCCAGCCTGGGGCCGGTCCAAAGGCCTCGGGGGGCCGCATCCGGCCTCCGGGCCTTAGGTTGCCTACCCCTGCTTTACATCCTCCCAAAATCTGCTCCAGTGGTTCCTACAATCCTCCAGAGCAAATTCTGCCACAAAGAAAATAATTTGCAAAGCTGAAAAGGATATACATTAATACTTAGTTCACACAAGAAAAGCTGTGGAACTGAGCATATCTTGGAAAATCCACTATATGAAGAGAATAGGTCATTACAATTTCAACCACAGGTTTATTAACATAATTCAGAAGTACAACTGAAAGGGGAAAATACTTCCATCAATTTACTCAAAGGGGAAAATACTTTCATTTAATTAGCACAGAACTAGGAAGCAGACACAGAACTCCATCACCAGTCAAGATTTATATGCCAACGACAGACTAAATTTTTTAAGACAAATAAACTTGGTTGTTGGCCTGCTAAAACCACCCACAGGCACATGTACATGTAATCCAGTGAGCACCACAGAAAAACCAAGTGTGGCCGTGATGTATTAGAGACAGATCACATAAACTAGTCAGTTTTCAAGATGCCATAGCAGTTTTTGCATGATTATCATAGACCAATGCAGTGATTCTTTTGAAATTTCACTTTGGAGAAGTGTCTACCCTCATTAAATCCCAACTATCATAAAGAAAAAGAAAGGAATTCTATCAGAAGCATTTTCATGTAGACAAGCCCTTCAGTCTGAAATAATGTTTGTTACATTCCAGGCGAGTTGCCAGCATTTCCACTCCAATGAATGTATTGGTAAAAAGAACAAAGATTCCCTCTATAACAGCAGTAGTATAAACCTCTCCTTTCCTCTCAAGTCAGAAAAAACAAAAACCAAAAAACCACCACCATGAGAGCAAGCCTGGACAAACATTATGCTTGTGTAAGATTAAGGTGAGGGCCAGTGTAATGATTTGAGCATTGGACTATGACCGTGGAGACCAGGGTTCGATTCCCCGCTCAGCCAAAGAAACCCAGTGGTCAATCTTGGGCGAATCACACACTCTCAGCCCCAGAAGGTCCCATGATAGAGTCACCATAAGTTGGAAATGACTTGAAGCCACACTACAACAACGTTGAGCTATATCAAACCACACCAGCTGAGCTTATTGTTTTCACTTAACAAAGAACATAAATTATCTTCATTCATGTAGCCTTGGGATGGCACAAGTTACAATCCTTATTCAAGACTGCATGCATAAATCATCTGTGACAGCGTTCCTAATGACTAACACGAGAGTCTAACCTCATTTGAGAAACTGCAACATTCTCTATGTGGGGCTGCCTTTGGAAACTGTTTGGAAACTTCAGGAGGTTCAAAACACTGCAGTTAGAACGCTGACTGGGGCCTGTTATAGGGAGCACATAACTCCCTTGTTGAAACAGCTCCACTGACTACTGATTTGTTTCTCAGCACAATTCAAAGTGCTGGTCATGACCTATAAAGCCCTACATGGCTTAGGTGTAGACTATCTGAAAAGGCTTATCTCTCCATATGAACCCGCCAAAGCTTTAAGAACATTGGGGGAAGGCTTTCTCTTGGTCCTGCCAAGATCACAGGCTCGCTTGGTGAGGACATGAGAGCAAGCCTTCTTGCTGGCTTGCTGGCCACCCTGTGGAACTCCCTGTCACAGGAGGCTAGGCTGGCCTCTGCTTGCTTGCTTTTCACTGACAGGCAATAACATTCTTACTTAAGCAAACTTTAATGCTTAAGCTGGGCGGTTTTTAATGCAAATATATGTTATACCTGTTTTTAATTTGTATGATTTTATAGTGTTTTAACATGGTGTTTTAAAAAAATTGTTGTAAACCTATTGTTAATGTTTTTAATGTGTTATGGAAGCCACCTTGTGTCCTGGCCTGGGAGAAAGGTGGCATATAAATAAAGTAAATAAAATAAACAGCCACCAAAACTCATGGTCTGCTTCCATAAGAAAAGGTATTTCTACTCCTGCTGGGGTGGTGGTCTTAATTCTCACGACATTGCCCTCTATTATATACTGTTCTTAAGTATCTCACAACTCACAGGAATATCTAGGAGGCAGAATGGCATTCAGAAGAAGGAAGGATGGCTTAATCTACAAGCAAAAGTCTGCTCACAATTCTTAATAGCCAATCAATTGTAAAAGAACTGTACTGCTCAAACCTTTTCTAATTCTTTGCACAAGCTCTGAATTATTGCTAGTATGTACAGCTGAAGGGATTGGCAACAGTGCTCAATCATCTTGCTCCATCTAGAAGAGTTTACTGTTCAGGAACCATAAATGAAACATAATAATGGAGATTACACATGCCTCTCCAGGTGTCTGACAACACATATATGTACAGCACCTGATAAAAGCAGAATACTTATAATTAGTCTTCCTCTGAATTGAACCTGCTTTGGTTCAGAACTTGCTGCATCTAGTCTAGTCATACAATAGTTTTGTAAATTATTTTGACATATATTTCTCTTTGAGCAGCACAAAACTGTACTTTGTAATTCAATTAAAAATAAAGGATCTAGTCCTGTCTTTCTAGTTCCTCCTCCTTTTTAGATTTAAACCCTTGTGGGACCTATGATGATAATTTAATTGTGCAGCACTTAAAACAAAAGTTGTTTTTATAAATAATTTTAGTACATCACCTACTTCCAAGAAAACATGTTCAATAATGTGTTATTAAGCCTCACTGAGCTCAGTGGAACTTACTTCCTACTGAGCTTAGTGGAGTTTACTCCCTAGCATGTATGTTTAGGATTGTAGCCTTAATCTGACAATAGGTATTCAGTCTTCCCTGGTGGGCAATGGCAGTTAAAGCCAGATTAAAGATGTGTATTAACTTAAAGAGAGCTAGAGGCTGCTGTTTTAGCTCCTCTCAGGGGCAGAGATCCATCTCCTCTCAAGGAATGCAAGACATAATAAACCAAGCCATTCTGGAAGGCTCTCCAACTGAGGAGTCTGGTTCCAGTAAGGTATCAGAGAAAGATTAGCAGAGAGAATTGAATAGATTTGTTTCCTTGTTATGAAGGTAATATATAAATGAGCCCCAAAGGCAGTAGTGCTACACCTAGGTCACTCTCAGCAGTGAAGTCACTGCACACAAGGAATGAACATTAGACTCCAAGGTGCTCTGTAAGTGGGAATTTGCTCACCAAATTCAGAGCACTGCATTGAATGAGTGAGGCATGAAACTCTGCTGGAACGGGATTTTTCAAAAATACAAGAGAAGAAGACATCCCCTGTAAAGTATAAGGTATATTTCAGGGAGGGAACTGCTGCAACTCTAATGTGCTTATCACATTCTTCACCATCATATTCCACTTTGTTGCATATATTAAATGTCTATATACCATTCAACAGCCATTATTTTCTCTCTCTAATTATTATCATATGATAGGAAGAGAAACCTACAACACTGATTTTTCCTTAGACACTTTATAGCTGTTGAGCAAAGAACCCAGCTGAATCATAGCAAGATACATATTATGAGGTTACTTCTGTCATTACGCAGTTAAACTACTACAGGTTCCTCATCCAGAATTCCAAATTCCAAAATAGTCCACAGGGCTGGCTGAGATAGTGACACAGTCAACTCGCACCAAATGTGGACTTGCCATCTGGAGCATCTGCAGATGGCCCTGTCTTATTCTCCCGAATGGTGGTGTGGGCATGCAGTCCCACAAGTGCAGCCATGTACATACTGCACAGTCATTAAAACCAACGAGACTTGAGGTCCTCCACTTTTTGGCATCTGTAGGAGGGGGGCCTGAAACGGATTCCCCACAAATACTAAGGGCCGACTGTACATTTGCTTTCTAATAATTCAATGTACAGAAACTTTGTTTCATGTACAAAATTATTTAAATTATTGTGTATAAAATTACCTTCAGGCTATGTGTATCAGGTATATAAAAATCATAAATGAATTTCATATTTAGACTTCCCATATCCAAGAGATCTTATTATGAATATGCAATTTTTTTTGAAAACCCTCTAAAATCCAAAATACTTCTGGTCCCAAGCACTTCAGATAAGGGAGACTCAACTTGTAATGCCTCTGGCAGCAGATTTTGAGCATAATAAAAAAGGCGGCAAATACTTGTTTATTTTTATATTATAGCATTTTACTGTCAGTAATGAGGAGAGGAACTTGTGGTATTTTCTGCCTCATGTGCCCTGATAACTTGGGGCCTGTATAGATTGCCAGAAATAATGTGGCTTGAAACCACTTTAACTGTCCTGGGTCAGTGCTAGGGAATCATGGGAACTGTAGTTTTTTCTGAGACATCGAGCCTTCTCCATCAGAGAGTTCTAGTGCTACAATAAACGACAGTTTTCATGATTCCTTAGCACTGAGCCAAGACAGTTAAAATAGACTCAAGCTGGATTATTTCTGGCAATCTGTACAGGCCCTTGGGTGGATTTGGGTAGTACAATGGGTGGGTGAGCTGCAATTTGCCACAACAAAATCTCTGGCTGTCCCTGAATCTTATCCAGCTTTCCACAGTAGTCAGCCAGTTGACTTGTAGAAAATGAACAAGCAGGGCTTGAAAGCTATAGCCCTTTCCTAAATTATTCCCTCAAGACTGTGTTCATATACATGTTTTCTAAAAATCTGAACATTTAATAATAATAATAATAATAATAATAATAATAATAATATTTATTTATATACCGCCCAATGGTTGCCCAATCAGGGCGGTTTACAGCATTTACATAAGCATTGACAGAGTTATCCTCCAAGAATCTGTCTCACTCCTATTTTAATACACCCAAAACAGATGAACTAGCTCCAATTAAGACAGTGTAGAACTTATATGTAAGTTCATAATACTAGTATGAGAGCCAGAATAGTGTATTGGTTTGAGTGTTAGACTAGGACTCTGGGAGCCGAGGGTTTGAAACCCTGCATAGCCATGGACACTCGCTGGGTGACCTTGGGCAAGTCAAACGCTCTCAGCCTTGTAGGAAAACAAAAACAAATTCCCCTGAACAAATCTTGGCAAGAAAACCCCATGATAGGTTTACCGGAGGGTCCCCATAAGTCAGAAATAACTTGAAGGCACATAATAACACCACTAATATTAGGAATTGGGATACTTTCAATTCCTATGTTAGCTTACTCCAAAATGAAATCAATAAATATATAGACAGTAGACCAGTGGTAGGCAACCTTTTTGAGCCGGGGGCCGGGTTGCTGTCCCTCAAACAATTGGGGGGCCGAAGCACCAAAAATAAATAAATAAATAAATAAATTAAAATTAAAATTAAAAATTTAATTAAAAAAATTAAAAAATATGCATGTACACTCTCTCAGCCCCAGAAAAGCCATGACCCCTGTGGAGATTTTGCCAAAAAACCCCCCAAGAACAGGTAATAACAACAATAATCAATATCATCATGGCGGGTGGCGGCGGCTGGGGGACCGGCCTGGGGTTGGTCCAAAGGCCTCGGGGGGCCGCATCCATCCCCCGGGCCTTAGGTTGCCTACCCCTGCAGTAGACCCTCTGTATCCACGGACTCACCATCCGCGGATCCCAGCATCCATGGATAGCAAGCATGGGGGGGGGGGGAAGGAGGTGGAGGAGGAGGAAGAGGAAGAGGCGGCAACAGCAGGGGGAAAGACGAGGAGGAAGAAGAGGCGGTGGCAGGGAGAAAAGGAGGAAGGAGGAAGAGGAGGGAGAAGGAAGAGGGAGGAAGAGGAGGGAGGTGGTGGCGGTGGCGGTGGCAGGGGAAGAGGAGGAGGAGGGTGGCAGGGGGAAGGGGGGGAGAAGGAGGGTGGCAGCAGCAGCGGGGGGAGGAGGAAGAGGAGGAAGGAGGAGGCAGCCCCCTGCCACCCTCTGTGGCAAAAGACCTTTGTCCCCAATAGTGGCGCAGCTGCTTGGCTGTGGCACCGTTAAGAACAATGGGACTTGAGCAGCCTCAGATTTTGGTATCCGTGGGAGGATCCAGAACAAATCTCTCTTGGACACCGAGGGCCTACTCCGTGTGTGTGTGTGTGTGTGAAACTATTAATTGCCTCTCCCTATCATAGGACTGCAATGTGACATATACAGTGGTCCCTCCACATTCACTGAGGTTAGGGGTGAAGGACTTCCGTGAATGTGGGAAAACTGCAAATTAAAAAAAAACACTATTATTTTTACCTGAGAAAACACCTCTCTAGGAATCTCCTGGTCCTCCAGTGCAACTCTATGGCCAACATCTGCCAGAAGTTGATCAAAGGATCATGCTAGAAGACCTACAAATGCCTAGATTAGTGTTTTCTCTAGGAATGTCTAGTCAGAGGTAGGCAACCTTTCCCCTTTAAGGGCCGAGGGATTTCAGCTCCCAAAATCCCAGGAGCTATTGGCCAACATGGGACTATTGCCCAACATGGCTGAGGCTTTTGGGAGCTGAAGTCCATCAGCCCTTAAAGGGGAAAGGTTGCCTACCCATGGTAGGTTCTCCAGCACAACTCTATGGTCAACTTCTGGCAAAGTTGCGCTGGAGAATGTAGAAATTCCTAGAGAGAACATATGAATCAAAACCACAAATAATCAAATCCGCAAAAGTGAAAGCTGCAAATATGGAAGACCAACTATAATTAAATCTTTAAAAATTAAAACGAGATCTGTTCTGAAAGTGCATCTGCCCCATGTACCATATTCAGGGGCAGTCATGCTGGCCATATTGTTGTCGCAGAGGGAAAATTGAGTCCATACGCTGAAGGCTGCCAGCTAGGAAACAGACACCACTGCCCAGTCTGGAAAGTCACTCAAGACTGATGGGTTCTTCTGAAGAGACTTTTTAATCTTAGTTGCAGCAAAGTATTTACCAGCATGATACAGCTATATTTATATCAACTGACATAATGCTCCGCCATCAACTGCCATTCACACTACTACACTGTGTACTGGAGCATTCATCCTTATATACACAAACACAGCTAAGATTCTGATCCAGCCCCCTGCTAGTGTTTCATCAGCTTCCTATCATGTGCCCACAGTGACAGTGCAATTTGAACTGCTATGACTTATCTCCATGCTCAAGTTGCATCAGCTTCCTCTGAGTCAGCATTGCCTATTTAACCCACTGCATGCACCTGAGACATTTTACACCAGGGGAAGGCAACCTTTCTCCTTTAAGGGCCAAGGGACTTCAGCTCCCAGAAGCCTCAGCCAAGTTGGCCAATAGTCCCATGTTGGCCAATAGCTCCTGGGATTCTGGGAGCTGAAGTCCCTCAGCCCTTAAAGGCGAAAGGTTGCCTACCCCTGTTTTACACAGCCTGGGGCAAAAATGTACTGACACATATAAGAAAATACAAGAACATCCGCACACCACAATGAAGATGCCAGTGGAGCTTTGAAAGCTTGCATCATGTATTTTGTGCATTTGGTTGGCCAAATAAAGTTATCACTGTTTTGTGGATTTTGGGCATTATTGTACTTTGTTCCATGTACCAGTTTAACTACCCAGGTTAAATGATCAAATGAAGGCCCTCTCCAGGATGATCAGCTGTTACTGGGATGAACATTAGCATATTCCTGCATGGCAGGGGGTTGGACTGGATCAGGGGTTGGCAAACTATGGTCCGCGGGCTGCCCCCGCCCCCCCGGACCCCCGCTGCCGCCGCGTGCGCCACTACCGCCGGCCACGCTACTGTGCACGCCACTACCACCGACCACCACTGCCATTTTGCTTTCCAAAATGGCAGCTGAGACTCATTTGCGCATGCGCAGTACTCCTGCGCATGCGCGAACGAGCCGCGGCTGCCATTTTGGAAAGCAAAGTGGTGGCCACGGCGCGCGCGGCCAAAATGGCGCCACGGAGGAGACCCATCGCTGCCGAGGAAGCCTCCGGGGGGCACCTGCGGCGGCGCTGGACCTCTAGGAGGCCCATCACCGCCGAGGGAAGCCTCCCCAGGGGGACCCTCGGTGGCACTGGGCCTCTAGGACGCCCGTCGCCGCCGAGGGAAGCCTCCCCGGGGGGACCCTCGGTGGCGCTGGGCCTCTAGGACGCCTGTCGTCACTGAGGGAAGCCTCCTGGGGGGCACCGGCAGCGGCGCTGGGCCTCTCGGAGGGAGCCTTCCTGGGGGGGCCTGCCGCCGTGCGCATGCGCACGCAGGGGGGTCACCATTTTTTTCAAAATGGTGGCATGCGCCCCCGCAGGGGGGCGTGCCTGCTGGGGGATGCGGACGCACGTGAGTGTGCGCACTGGCCCCCAACGCCATCTCCCCCCCTCCCCCCGGCCCGTTGGCAAAAAAGGTTGCCGACCCCTGGACTGGATGGCCCTTGTAGTCTCTTCCAACTCTATGATTCTATGATATTGTTAAATCAGGGGCAGCTATTGTTTTTTTTTTTTTTACATATGAAAGCTTACCTGACCTGATTATTCCATTTCATGTGTTCAAATTGCAAATTTGGGGGGGGGGGTTTGCTGAAATATGATAAACTGCTTCCCCCCCCCCTGTGGTGCAGGAATCTATTCATATTCTTTCCATGTTATTTCTGACTCCAGTACCATATTTTCTATTAAAGAAGTAATGCCTAGGGACACATCAACTGCTTTAACTGAGGTACACCTATACAAAGATTATTTTGAACTATTGTGATACTCCCTTTTGCAAACTGACTTGCCCCACAATACCTGCCCCTCCAAAATTTTATTACCACAGACAATATTGCAATTCATAAAACAAATTTGCCACAGTAGAGTAAATCCAATTGTTAGTCCCACCCAGAGTAGATCAGTTCAGTAAGTGGTATTCACATATGTATTAATTTACTCTTCATCAGTTGATTCAATGAGTCTTCTCTAGTTGGAACTAGCAAATGAATGCAAGTCAGTGTTCCAAACAAACAGATCTACTACCATACATATTAGCTGAATGGCACACATGCATCTTAATATCAGTTTCCAAATCATACAGTTAGAAGAGAACACAAGGACCACCCAGTACACCCCTGCCATGCAGGAACTGACATATCTACCAGACTAGGACCTAGATAGAGTATTCTATTCTACTAGGGAAAAGGCTGCATTTCATTAAATATATTTAAAGCCATTTAAAAAATAACATTACTTTCCCTATAATATGATATATTTCTGAATCCTTGTTTTCCTTTCAAGATGTACTAAATCTATATGACAGACGTTTACATGGCCTGACCTTACTATGCATTAATTTAAGAAACCAAGCAGCCACTCACTCATAGACCAGAAGGTTGCGAGTTCAATACTAGCCAAGGCTCAGGCTAGACTCAGGCCTGCATCCTTCTGAGGTCACTAAAATGAGTACCCAACTGTTGGGGGGGGGGGGGCAATGAGCTTACAGTTGTAAACCGCTTAGACATCCCATAGCGTGATATAAGCGGTATATAAATGAAGCTGCTTTGCTATATATAATACTGTAAGATCTTGATCAAATTCAGAATTACACCAAAATTACAGATTCTATATCTAACAGTTTGAAAGAGTTAATTTAAATACACTTTTTAACAAGAAACCACTGATATGTTGTGCACTAAACCTTTTAAAAAAGAATGCTTAGAAGGTTTTATTGCCATTACTATTGTTATTAACTTTATTTACATTCTGCCTCTCCCCCAAGACTCAAGGCAATTCACATATTTAATTTTTTTTAAAGGATACAAAAAGTCAACATGAAAACCAAATTAAACCATTAACCATATTAAAACATATATGCTAAAAAGATTTTAAAAGTTACACAATATAACTTAAAGTAAGACAGCCCTTACAGCTCTTTGTTAAAACCCTTCAACTCTAAAATCTATCTCAATAAAAAAATTCCTTCCTGCCAACAGAAGAACATTACAAGGGCGTATCGTAAAGTTTAAATTATGACCTTTAAAATGTTTTGACAAAAGGTTTGTTTTGATTTGTAGCTGTTAACTTATCTCTACATAGTCACCATCCAGATGTACACGTTTTTTTCCAGCGTTTCTTGACCCTCTGGATACTGTTATTATAGAAGTCTGCAGATTGCGCCTTAAAACACTCTTCCACTTCATGAATGGCGTCATCTGTGTTGTCAAATTGGCAACCCCTCAACGGATTTTTCATTTTTGGGAAAAGAAAAAGTCACTTGGTGATGAAGAAACTGACAAAATTTCATCAATATACCATAATAACTTCTGGGTGATAATTATTACTTTATAATACTCCCTTTACTTCTCCATCTTATACTTTAGTCACTTCTGGCACATCATGTAACAAAAATAAAGGACACAATGAGCTGATTTTCTCAACATCATGCACTTAGGGACCAATGATGACACTGAAAAAATTTCATCAATATACCATAATAACTTCCTGGTGATAATTATTACTTTACGATACCCCCTCGTAAAGAGGGGGCCTTTCCAGCCTCTCTGGGGATGGAGTTCCAGAGCACAGACTGCCAGTGATAAGACCCTCTCTTGTGTTCCCACCAGCCATACCTATGAAGGTAGTGGGACTTAGTAAAGGGCATCTCCAAGGATCTCAGGGCCAGGCAAGCTCATATTGGGAGTTACAGTGTATCAAGTAGCCCAGATCTAAGCCACATAGGTCATAACCAGCACTTTGAATTGTGGCTGAAAATAGACTGGTAGCCAGTGGAGCTGCTGAAGCAGAGGGTTTGTAAGATCCCCACAACCAACCCCAGTTAATACTCTTTGTAGCTGTAGCTCTTTGTACCAATTCAAGTTTCCAAACAGTCTTTAAAGGCAGCCTCACACAGAGCATGATGCAGTAATCCAAACATAATGTAATCAGGGCATATGTCACCATGGTCACATCAGACATCACCAGGAACAGGTGCAGTCAGTGCATGAGCATTAAGTATGCAAAAGCACTCCTTGTCACGACTGAGTACAGGAGTATGTTCAAAGTGTGAGCCCGAGTCATCTGAAGGAGAGTAACTCCATCCAGCACTAATAACATACTAACTTACATAGGTAGCTGGATGTGCCAAAATACTGCATACACTGTCACCACTGAAAACAAATGACAACATAGGTCCTTTCAGCACACTATGCAGCAGAAAGCTCAGACCTGTGACTGTGTACAAGTGACAAGAAGTGCTAACAAATCTTGGTTCTCTGATAATTTTCTGTAATACATGCATAACTTGACAGGTCATGGTACCCAGAACAAGTCATTATCAAATCTGAAATATTGCATGCATACTCTATATAAGCTGTACTAGAAAAATATACAGTTGGCCCTCCGTTTTTGCCAGTGATACGTTCCGGACCCCCCCCCCCCCCCCCCCGTGAAAATGGAGATTCGCCAATATTCAAGCCCCATAGGCGGGTGCGCACCTCATTGATTTCAACGTAGGTCACTCCTCCATGAATATGCAAAACCACAGACTTCAAGTCTGCGAGAATAAGGAGTTATATCGGAAGCTGTTATTAAAGAACTGACTGCCAGAGTATTATTTAAGATCTCATGAGGCTCTCCTCCAGATTACAGGTAAAGAACAGTCTATCAGGACCAGTGTCTTTTCTGTAACAGCCTTGAGCCTGTGGAACTTTTCTATGAGACAACAGACAGACCCTTCCCTGCTGGCTTTGTGAAGGTAAGAACTTCATTTTTTAGTTGCCTTTGAGTACTATTAGCATGTCAGTGCTGTTCTGTGTTGTTGTGTTGCTATTTTTCTTTTCATAAACTCACAGAGTTGGAAGAGAGCACAAGGGCTATCCAGTCCAATCCCATTCTGCCATGCAGGAACTCATAATCAAAGTGCCCCTGGCAGATGGTCACTCAGGCTCTGTTTAAAGACCTCCAAAGAAGGAGACTCCACCAATCCCCGTGGGAGTGTGTTCCACTGTTGAACAGCTCTTACTGTCAGGAAATTCCTCCTAATATTGAGGTGGAATTTCTTTTCCTGTAGCTTGCATCCATTGTTCTGGGTCCTGTTCTCTAGAGCAGCAGAAAACAAGATTGCTCTATCCTCAATATGACACCCCTTTAAATATTTAAATAGAACTTTCGTATTAACTCTAAACCAGGGGTAGGCAACCTTTCTCCTTTAAGGGCCGAGGGACTTCAGCTCCCAGAATCCTAGGAGCTATTGGCCAACATGGGACTATTGGCCAACATGGCTGAGGCTTCTGGGAGCTGAAGTCCCTCAGCCATTAAAGGGGAAAGGTTGCCTACCCCTGCTCTAAACCTTCTCTTCTCCCGGCTAAACATACCCAGCTCCCTAAGTCTCTCCTCATAGGGCATGGTTTCCAGACCTTTCACCATTTTGGCTGCCCTCCTCTGGACATGCTCCAGCTTGTCCACATCCATTTGAATTGTGGTACCTAGAAGTGGATACAGTATTCCAGGTGAGCCCTGACCAAAGCAGAATAGAGTGGCACTATTACTTCCCTTGATCTAGACCAGGGGTAGGCAACCTTTCCCCTTTAAGGGCCGAGGGACTTCAGCTCCCAGAATCCCAGGAGCTATTGGCCAACATGGGACTATTGGCCAACATGGCTGAGGCTTCTGGGAGCTGAAGTCCCTCGGCCCTTAAAGGGGAAAGATTGCCTACCCCTGATCTAGACACTGTACTTCTACTGATGCAGCCTAGAACCACATTGGCTTATTTAGCTGCCACATCACACTGTTGACTCATGTTCAACTTGTGGTGTACTAGGACACCTAGATCCCTTTCACACATAGTCTCGTTAAGCCAGGTGTCCCCCATCCTAGATCTATGCATTTCATTTCTTTTTTTTCTTTTTCTTTTTTGTCACAGTGCATTTCTCCTTGTTAAAGTTCATTTTGTTAGTTTTGGCCCAGCTTTCTAATCTATTAAGGTCATTTTGAATTTTGATCCTCTCCTCTGAGGTACTAGCTACTCCTCCTAATTTGGTGTCATCTGCATATTTGATAAGCATGTCTCCTATTCTTTCATCTAAGTCATTGATAAAGATGCTGAATAGTATTGGGCCCAGGACAGAACCCTATGGCACCCCACTGGTCACTTCTCTCCAGGATGAAGAGGAGCCACTGCTGAGCACCCCCAAAGGGTTTGGCTAGTCAACATTTTGCATTTGTATTTTATAATCTGCATTGTATTATAAATATATTTTAATGAAAAGCATGAATACTGGTTAGGACTAGTTATTTGAAAACGAAGGGATTCTGAGAGAATTTCTAAACAAAGGGCCTTTGCAGACTGCCAGAAATAGTGCAAATTGAGTCCACTTTAACTGCCCTGACTCAGTGCTAGGGAATCATTGGAACTGTAGTTTATTGTGGTACCAGAGCTCTCTGACAGAGAAGGCGCAATGTCTCAGAAAAAAATCCAGTTCCCATGATTCCCTAGCACTGAGCCAGGGCAGTTAAAGTGGACTCAATCTGCACTATTTCTAGCAGTCTGCAAAGGCCCATAATAAGTCTACGGAATTATTAGGCAAAAAGGCAATGTAGCAGTAGATGTTTTTTCCTAAAAGAGTTACTGCGAGCATATGAGACGACCTACCATCCCTCCCTCCCACCACAAATTACACCACAAAGTAATTTGTAAGTAAAAGTAAAAGGGCTAAAACAAGATAGTCAATAAAACACATAATAATGATTCCACACATACAAAATACAAATGTGAAGCCTGATCTTATGCATGTTTACTCATAAGTAGGTTCCACTGAGCTCAGGTAGCTTATTATTATGTTTGCATGTCCAGGACTGCAATATTCACTCCATGCATCTTATTCAGAGACCTGCATTTAATGGGATGTACTATTAAGCATATCTGAAGGAAGAAATAGAACACCAACGTTCTACCAAGGTATAAGTGACAGAACAGCCATTATGAAATCAATGTAGCCTATCGTTATAACAATTTTGGTAGATTTATACGGGATGCAAGATTGTACTCTCACTCTCTCTCTCTCCAGTCTATTCCAAGTTTTAAATAAACATTTCTAAGCTATACATACTCAACGAAAAAACAAAGTGTGAGAAGAGGCCTATGTGCAATTGAAACAATGCAGAGCAATTAAGTTGAAGGATGGAGGGCGCCCTCCTACCTTGGTGAGCTGAGCTATCTTCTTGCTCATTTTGAGATGGAGATCCTGATTATATTCCATGCCAAGCTGGGAGGAGGTGACCGTGGTAGAAGAAGAAGAGGCGGTGGCGGTGGTGAATTTCCCAGCGCCCGACGAGGATCCGGCGCCACCGTAATAGTGCTGCTGCCAGCTCATCCCTGGTGTCGCCATCTTCCACAGCAAAAAGAAAGGGGGAAAAGGGGGGGGGGAGGAGGAAGAGGAGAAGGAAGAGGAGGAGGAAATGGGACCCTCTCAACTGCTTTACCCGGCCAAGGGAGGATGGCGAGGATGACACTAAAACGAAGGGAGGAAGAATAGAAGGAGGAGAAGGCAAGAGGAGGAGGAGGAGGAGGAGAGAGATAGGAAGCCGGTGCTTAGGAGAAGGGGGAGAGGAGGGGAAGAAAGTGGAGGGGGAGACCTCAAACTACCTCTTCAACCTCCCACCTCCCCCTCCTTCTCCCATCGAGGCCCGTGGTCACGGGCACGCGCGGGAAGGCGGGCACGCGCGCACCCCAACCGTCTCCCTCCCCCGCCTTGAATTTGTCACTCTGGCTCCTTCTGCATCACCTATCTATACAAGGGCAAAAGGAGGGAGGGAGGGAAGAAAGGCTCAGCAGCCCCGACTTCTCTTCCCAGGGATGGGGGGAGGAGGAAAGGGGAAGGAGTATATATATAGGTGAGGGTAGTATAAAAGTGGCGGGGGGGGGGGAAGAGAGAAGGGAGGCGGCGGGTGGAGAAGCGAGAGGTCTGAGGTATCTTTATCAACGCCGCCGCTGCTCCCACTGGGTTTAACGGTTACCACACGCCGCCCCTCGCTCCCTCCTTCCCTGGAGGATTCCTGTCCCCTTCTTCTTTCCCCTTCGGTGACGGGACTGTGGGGTTAAGGTGAAGGATGGAGAGGAGAGGAGAGAGGGAAGGCCCGGCCTGCCTCTGAGGGACAGGAGCGCTCCCCTGAGACTGGCGGCTCCCCGCGGGGCCCTTTCCCTTTCCCTTTCCCTGGCCCCTTGAGAAAGAAAGGAAGGAAGGGGAGGGGGAGCCCAAGCGGCCGCCTTCCTCCCCGCCGGGCTCCCCCTCCTCGCCACTCTCGCCTCACCGAGAAGAGAAAGAGGAGGAGGAAGAGGGGGGTTAACTTTCAAAATAAAACGGAAACAAACGGCCCGTTAGCAACGATCCTTTTTTTCAAAAATAAAGGCCAAGCCCGCGAGGGAGGGCCGCTGCTCGCGCGGCGCCGTAACGCTTGAGGCGAACGCTCCCGTTACCAAGGTCTCGCTTAACTGTTTACACCGCGCGCGCAACGTCACTTCCGGCTGCTGCTGCTGCGTCTGCCCCTCCCTGGCTTTTAGTTCCCGCCCCCTTTCAGGACCTCGGAAAGGGGCTTTTCCGCCCGCCCCCCTTTTTAAAAGGATGAAAGCGGGGGAGGGGAGCCACTCGCCAAGGTTTTAAAACCTGGTCGAGGGTAAACGCATGCGCAGTGGAGGTGTGTGGCAGACGTTGGTGGGAAGGGTAGACTGCACCAGGCCACAATGCCTAAAAGAAAG
Source organism: Phrynosoma blainvillii (assembly GCA_026167975.1). Lineage (NCBI taxonomy): Eukaryota > Metazoa > Chordata > Lepidosauria > Squamata > Phrynosomatidae > Phrynosoma > Phrynosoma blainvillii. The sequence continues at coordinate 119,962,188 of JANUYF010000001.1, read as the reverse complement.
CGCTCTGGAGGGATAATGAGAAAAGCAGAGAAATAGAAGGCAACAACAGGAAGGGAAGAACAAGAAGAGACCTGTTTCACAAGATGCAGGAAATCAAAGGAAAATTCAAGGACTGGGACGATCTATGACAATAAAAATAGCATAATTCAAGACCAGGCAGGAATAAAAAGATGCAATACACAGAAGAATTATGAAGAGATGACAAAATGAAGGACACATGGAAGGGAGAGCCATATAAAGATGAACCCCAAATTCTAAAAAGTGAGGTGGAAACTGCTATAAGAGAAATAGCGAAAAACAAATTAACAGGAACAGATGATATTCCAACTGAACTGCTGCAATCCACACTGAGATAGTCAACTCTAGTGCTAACCAACATATGTCAACAGATATGGAAAACAAAATGATGGCCAACAGATTGCAAGTAATCAATATACATCCACATCCACAAAAGGGGAAATACAAGAGACTGCAGCAACTATAGGACCATAACACTGATCTCCCATGCAAGCAAAATCATGCTGAAAATTCTGCAACATAGACTCCAACCATACATGGAAAGAGAGATCCCAGAGGTCCAAGCAAGGTTCAGGAAAGGAAGAGGCACTAGGGATCACATTGCAAACATACGATAGCTAATGGAGTGCACCAGGGAATTCCAAAAGAAAATCAGCATGTGCTTTATAAACTATAGCAAACCCTTTGACTGCATAGACCATGAAAGGCGATGGAACGCCCTTAAAGACATGGGAGTGCCAGCATATCTGATAGTCTTAATGAGGAATCTGTACTCAGGACAAGAGGCTACTATCAGAACAGAATACGGAGAAACAGAATGGTTCCCAATTGGCAAGGCTGCATCCTATCACCTTATCTATTCAAACTATATGCAGAACATATAAGAAAAGCAGGCTTGGACACAGAAGAAGGAGGAATGAAAATACGAGGAAGAAATATCAACAATCTGTGATATGCTGACAACACCATAATACTAGCAGAAAACCTCACAGACCTGGAACAATTTCTAAGGAAGATGAGAGAAGAAAGTGCAAAGACAAGCTCAATGCTGAACATAAAGAAAACAAAAATAATGATCACTGAGGACCTTCACAAGTTCATCTTAGACAATGAAGAAATAGAAATAGTGAAAGAATTTGCATACCTGGGATCAAACATTGATAGAAACGAGGACTGCAGCCAGGAAATCAGAAGAAGACTAAGAATGGGGAGGAAGGCTAGGAAAGAACTAGAAAAGATCCTAAAATGCAAAGATACACAACTCAGCACAAAAGTCAGAATCATACAAGCCATCGTATTCCCTATTGCCATGTATGGATGTGAGAGCTGGACAGTTAAAGATGATAGAAGAAAATCAATGTTTCATCCATAGGGCCGCCATGAGTCGAGACCAACTCCAAGGCAGTTAACAACAACACCCTCCTTCCAGCCCCTTGACCTGCCCCTTTTCCTCAGAGATAGGCGTGTGAGTGGGCTCCCTTCCTTGCGCCTGCAGTAACGGTTCTGTTGGCCTCAGCAGCCTTTGGAAGGACAGTTGATAAATGCTCCCACCCATGTACAGAGGTCTTATAGCACCCTTGAGACTCACTGAAAGGAAGAAGTTGGCAGCATGAACTTTTGTAGACTGAAAGTTACTTCCTCAGATGCATTTAATGGATGGAAAGCCAGGGACAGACATGTGTCTTCACTAAAGACCATTGTTAAAACTGGACTTGCTACTTCATTTCCATACACAAAGGATTTTGAATGTGAATTGACCTTCTCACATACCAAGGGCATATACAGTGGGCCCTTGTTATCTGCTGGGATTTGGTTCCAGGACCCCCGTGGATACCAAAATCCGTGGATGTTCAAGTCCCATTCAATACAATGGCACAAAAAATATATAAAATGGCAGAATTAAGGTTTCCCCTTGCGAAAATGGCAACTCGCACATATTTGAGTCCCATAGGAAATAATGGGGCGTGTGCCCACGGCAGGTACACGCGGTGGCGCGTGGGTGCACTCTGCTATTATATTCATAGGCGCTTGTCCCTCCTGCAAAAAACAAGACCATGGATGCCAAGTCTGCAAAAAGGGAGGGACAACTATATTTTGAGGTTGTGGATGCTTGAAGCTGTGGATAAAAAAATCCATGGATAAGGAGAACTGACTCTATATGTCTGTCCCTGGCTTTCCACTCCAGTAAATGCATCTGAGGAAGTAAGTTTCAGTCTATGAAAGCTCATGCTGCCAACTTCTTCCTTTCAGTGAGTCTCAAAGGTGCTACAAGATCTCTCTACATACTGATAACACAGACTAGCGTGGCTATCTCTTTGAATGCTCCCACCTATATATACGAATGTTGAAGGGGAGCCCATCCCTCAGCTTTGGACCTCAGGATATGGGTCCTTGAACCAAAAAATGTACAAAGGGAGATTGGAAAGAAAAAACAGTAGAACTGGGATATATATATATATATATATATAGCCATGAACTGCAAGTCCATCAGCAGTGGGGTTAAACATTGATTTCCTGGCACACATAGTAACACTGGCTAACCCCCCATCCTCATGGGGGCTCTCTTGGCCTCTTCTTCACATCCAGGGTGACCGGGTGTCCTAAGTGCAAGAGAGGACAAGGCACTGCAAAATGTAGGACATTCAAGAAAGATGGAGGACATGACAAGATAAAAGCTAAAAACATTCATAAATGTAAATGCATGCCTCAATCATGCTCAAAATGGAGGGCCTTAGAGAAACATGGAGGACATGACCAAATAAAAGCTCAAAATACTCATGTAAATGTAAATTCATGTTTCTTCGTCATGGTCAAAATGGAGGACCTTTTGAAATGTCTCCTTGACAGAAGGCTGAAATGTAGGACAGGTCCTGGAAAAGAAGGGCCTCTGGCCACTCTGATCACATCTTTTGGGCTCCCACGCTATATCCCAATACTCATCCATATGGTTATCCACTCACCTTGGCTTTAGGCAACATCCTTCTTCCTCCCTGGTTCCCCCGAACTGTCACCTCACCTCCACACCCACAGATTTTGCATTCCTATGGACATTCTCACACAGAGACTGCTATATAATTCTGTCCCTGGGCTTTTCACTCCTCCAAATGCATCTGAGCAAGTAGGCTCAAGTCTACAAAAGCTCATGATACCAACTTCTTTCTTTCAGTTAGTCTCAAAGGTGCTGCAAGATCCCTTTGTATACTGATTTTCCAGACTAACACAGCTATGTTTTTGAATTCTTTGTATTCATGCCAATCACTTCAGGTCTCCTGTCCTGAAATTGTTTTCTGACAGTCACCTCAGGATTGAGCAGACTTGTAACCCATATATATGTGTGCCCTCAAGTCGCCTGTTGACTTATGGCAGCCCCATGGACTTTATGAGGATTTCTTACTCAGGGATAGTTGCCAGTTCCTTCCTCTGAAATATAGCCTACAACACTTGTATTCACTGGTGGTCTCCCTACGGATCGAGGCGGAACTACACAATAAAATATGCAATAGTGTACAAAATACAATCAGTAAAATCAGTACAATCAGAGCATTAAAAAATCAATGAAATAGGACAAATAAAATAAAATAAAAAAGAATAAACTAAAATAAACTAGCCGGTCATCATCAGTACCCAAAAAGTTGGTTTTAAAGTAGTACTATAGAGATTCGCTAGGGAGACCAGATGGATAGGCCTGCTGGAAGAGGTCTGTCTTAAGTGTCTTCTTAAGTGATAAGATGGATCTCGTCCGGTAAGCTGTTCCATAACTTGGGGGCTGCAGCCATGAATGATCTTTGGGAAGCAGAACTCAATCTAGTTTTATAATGATCTAATAGGTTCTTCCCAGATGTTCTGAGAGTGTGGGGCAGATTATGTGGAGAGAGGTGTTCCTTCAATTAACTCGGGCCCAATACTAACCAGGGTTGACCACTCTTAGCTTCTAAGATGATTTGGTTCCTTTAGGCTGTTTAGGCTCTATTTTTCTGTCTAGAATGGTGTAGTCATTTGATTGTTGGACTATGACTCTGGAAACAGGGTTTCCCAGCTTGGCCATGAAGCTCACTGGGTGACCTTGGCCAAATCACATGCTCTCAGCCTCAGGGCAATGGCAAAGCTCCTCTGAACAAATCTTGCCAAAAAAAACCTCCATTATAGGGTCGCCAAAAGTCAGAAACAACTTGAAGGCACACAGCATACACACATTTACCATATTACGTAATTCATTCACTGACCCATATTTATTAGCTAGTTGATATTCCAAAGTCCCTATTAGTGTTAATCATTTCTTGCCAGCAGAGTAAATTAGAGTCAATCCTTCTTCATTAACAGAGTTCTTAATAAAATCATAAACACCCTACTAAATAAGGATTTTGGAAATGTTCTTATGGCCAAAAAAGTTACTTTTGCTTTTTTTCTATTTAAACATATACGTATCCACCCCTTAGTCTTTTACAAAGGACCTCCATTGCATAACCACAAAATTACTTCTATTTTGAATTGTATGATAGTTTGCTTATAATAATCCAGATATCTCATGGATGCATTAGAAAGGCAGCTTGCTTAGCTTTAGGAAGGATGATCAGGATTGAAAAACAATTCACGATTAGGATTTGTTATAAAAAGAATGAGTGGCACTAAAATTTAATTTGTTTTGGCACACAAAATATTAATCTATATGTAAAGAATGCAACAAAAGAGGACAAACCAGATTTATTTGCAATAAAGTGCACCATCACTTTTGGCTAGTACAGGAACTGATCCATATAATCAATGGAAGTGTTTTAAAAATTAAAATAGTTTCAGTTAGTGTGGTGGAAAAGTGTATGGTATGCCGTTTACAAAGGTCTGACATTCTAAACAAGAAAACTCTGTTTTAAGAATTAATCTATAAGAATTTTGTATTGCTTTCTTGGCAGCTTTGGTTAGTTTATTGCCAATTAGCAAACTGCAGCCTGTGAACACGATCCAGGATTGGATATTATTTAGTGGAACAGCCAGGTCCAATGGAATTGGATGGGGCAGTTTTCTTTTGTGTGACTCCAAAACGATTTCTGGACAAACTTTTGGTGGAGAACTGCAGGAGTGGGGTGTTCCATGACAACCTTCAGTGGAATATTGTATTTGTATTTCCTATATGTACAGATGTGGGCCAGAATGGTGTAGTGATCTGAGCATTAGACTACAATCATGGAGAGCAAGGTTCGATTCCCTGCTTGGCCAGGGAAACCCACTGGGTGACCATGAGTGAGTCATACACTATCAGCCCCAGAAAACCCTGGGATAGAGGCACCTTAGGTGCCACAAGTCAAAAACAACTTGAAGTCACACAACAACAACAACATGTACAGATATGACCAATGAAATGCAAATGCAATGCAATGCAATGCAAAGAAACCAAATGAAAAGTCAAGCTAAGACACAAAACAAGGATTCTGTCCATTGTTATGGGAAGAACAAGAAACAACAACAAAAACAAAATATAGGGGGGTTGCAGACTGTCAAAAATAGTGTGAATTCAGTCCACTTTTAGGGTTAGGGTTAGTGCTAGGGAATCATGGGAATTGTTATTTTTCTGAGACATTGAACCTTCTTTGTCAGAGAACCCTAGTGCCACAATAAAATACAGTCCCCATGATTCCCTAACCCTAACCCTAACCCTAAAAGTGGACTGAATTCACACTATTTCTGACAGTCTGCAATCCCCCTAACTCTCAATATCCAACATAGGGTGTATCCACACTGCAGAAATAGTCCAATTTGACACCACTTTAACTGCCCTGGCTTAGTGCTAGGTAATCCTGGGAACTGTAGTTTATTGTGGCACCAGAACTTTCTAACAGAAAAGGCTGAATATATCACAAAACTGGATTATTTCTGCAGTGTGGATGCAAACTGAGTCTAGGGGGCTAATTCCCTTCTCCATTCAATGATCCATGCTTATATCTTCAGAAGTTTCCAACTACTGGAGCTTAAGCAAGTCCTTTATATAAACCCACATTCTTCTAATAAAATTCATAAATATCGCAAGAATATTTGCTGTGTTTTGTGTAGCAGTGTGCATCTTTTATGTGACTGCACTTAAGGAGGGATCATAATAAGAAATGAGACATATTGTTGTCAAAGGAAGTAGTCATTAGAGAAAATGGGACTGCTTTAATAGTGTTAGGGGTTATTTATTGTGATCTCTGCTTTGGCAAGAGAGAGGTAATTAAATATTAAGCAAGACAGTTCTTGGGATATCACAGGGAATTAAATAAGTCAATTCTTGGGATATCATAGAGGATATATTTTTGAAATAGGATAGTTGGTACTGCTGGTTTGAGACTTAAGAGGAAGTTATATAGGTAGAAAAGAGGAAGGAGCAGCAAAAAGAAAATATGTGAGAAATATGTACTGATATTTTCTCAAGAGATTCTGGTAACAATACTTTCACTAAAATCTGAAAACTATGTGTAGAGTAGAGGACCTAGTGCTAATACATGTACTTTGCACACAGTAGGCCACAGGTTCCACCCATGGCATCTCCAGTTTAAAAAGCTTAGAAAGCAGATGATGTGAAAATCACTACTTCAAACTGGCATGGAAATTCAAATGACTTAAAAGCAAAGGGTTGTATATGTTATGTTTATTGTTCCACCAAGAGAGATGTAACCAGAAAAGTGGATGGAGCTCTCTGGCTTCACAAGGCAAGTTATCAGTCTTACCAAAGATAGAAGGGAGAAATTAATAAAGTACTAAGATGTGCTATGTTAACTAAATACTATATATCCCAGGCAAATGAAACCACCACTTAAACATGATACTGAATTATACTTTATAATGACACCATGTAGCTAACAGTGAAAACCATCAAATACTCATATAAAAAACAGAGTTTCTCAATTAAAGTCCAAATGTTATCCCAAGTCCTTCTGGTCTCTGCTGCAGAAAACAGGTAGCTGTAAATGGAGGCTGGTGAAATAAATTTCACAGATGATAAGTAATGTTCTCCTTAGTCTTCACAGTAAGGTTGTTATATCAGTGATGAGTAACAAGCAAGTAACAAATAAATGAATAGTGTGGAAGAAAAATAATTCTGGTAGTCAATGCTTCTGCTAGTAAAGCAAAACATTCTGGTAGCACAATCTTTCTGGTAGCAAGACGACTACTCTGGAGTTTTTATGCAGCCGTTTTGATATATGAATCTTCTTCAGATGTCATGGATTATATATCTCAGCTCACAATAAACTCTAGAATTCAGTGTTCAAGATGTTGTTTTCAACAATCCTTCCCAACACGCTAAATATGTAAAAATAACAACATGAAATACTCCATATCTTTTACATTTTTTTTTTTACAATTTCTTAACATTAAAAGTTTACCTCCCTTCTGAAATAAACTATTTCCCATTTAACAAAATCATCTGCATGCTGTTTTCTGCAGTAAATTTTATACAAATTCTGAATAATGGTTTGCAGGTGAAACACCAATACAGTAAATTCTCTTAAAGGCAATGACTGTAACACTTCACATGAATGCTAATCTCCCATGTACTGAAACCCTGGACCTGGCTGAAATCCAATCATCAACATACCATAAAGTAATCCATTAGTTATACCATCTAGTAATGAAGATAATATTCAAACTACTTAATACTAATCTAATACAGGAATCTGTATAATATCAGCACACTATGATTCTCATGAATTCAACCCTGATTGTAGATAAACATACTGAGGGGAAAACTGACATTGTAGCATACTCTAAAGGAATCCAGAATATACTGAGTTTACAAAAGGAGACTCAAGCATTAGTTAGAACACACCTCTGATTGCTAAAGCCTAATCTATGGAGAAAGATACCTAGAGTGGCATAATATGCATATATGACTCGTCGTTCACCAGTTGGCCAGGTCTATAGAGAGAACTAGCCTTAACTACAGCCACCACTCCTTAGCTTCACTAATGGTATTTTCAGCTGGCAGAATCCCAAGGTACAACAGCTCACAGATCCTCTCTTATCTAACAGTTCAAACTAAAGCTAGGATTCTTAAAATCCTGATTATAAAAATTCCCTCCATAAGATCCAAGGAAGCCCCTCCCAGCAGAATAATGGGATAAGATGACAAATAGTCTGATATAGCATCTTCCTATGTCAGCCACTGAATATAAAGAAAGCATGTAATTGTAATGAGGAAAAAAAAAAGTAATAACAGAGCACAGAAATGTGACTCCCTGGACTACAACTTTCAGATTTCTACAGCCAGCATGGCCATTGGCTGGAGGATTTTGGGAGTCGATAGTTCAAAAAATTACTTTTTTCATGCTCTTTGTGGAAGAAATGCAATCTCAGTGTACCAGAAGTTTGAGGAATATTAGTGGTTTTTGTTGAGATTATTTCATTGCTGAAGCACAAAGATAAATGCACTGCAAACAATCCAGGTAAAGTTAAGGACTTTTAAGCATGTTAGCCTAAAGGCCTAGCTATATTACACCCACTGAATAAAGCAAACTTTTAAAAGCATTGATTTATCATGTTTGCACTGATTCATTAGACCTTCTCTAGTTTGGGATTTAGTCCTCTTATTTCAAACATGATTTTATAGGCTGCGATCCTGCAATGGTAGATATAGCTGTCAGGACAAATGGGACTATAGATGCCTGTCACAGAGCATCCAGCTACAGGAAGAGACTTCCCACTCCCCAGAAGCATGGAATAATAATAATAATAATAATAATCACTCTTTTCTCAGAACTGGGACCCAGAGTGGCTCATAATAATAATAATAATAATAATAATAATAATAATAAAATTTATTTTTATCCCACCCCTCTGCAGTGCAATCAGGGCAGCTTACAAATTAAAAAAAATCCACAATTCCCTAACCCACCCACCCCTTAAAAAAGTATTAAACTAGTCAATTTTAAAACACAAGATAGAATAAAACCAAGTCATACAAAAGGAATAACGCAGCAATGGCAGCTGAGGGCCGAATCCTAGGGCCAGGAAAGCTAGCCAGGGAAGGCCTGCTGGAAGAGATTCGTCTTGACAGCTTTTTTGAAGCTGTCTAGAGTGGTAATGAGATGGATCTCGTCCTGCAGGCAGCCTGGTTTTTATGGGCTGTAACAGATTCCTCCCAGAGGACTGAAGTGCGTGGGGAGAATCACATGGAAGGAGACAGTCCCGGAGATAAGTTGGACACAAGCCATGCAGGGCTTTAAAGGTCATAACCAAAACCTTGTATTGTACCTGGAAACTAATAGGCAGCCAGTGGAGAGATTTAAGCACAGGTGTTATGTGCTCTCTCCTAAAGATACTGGTAACCAACCTGGCTGCCATGTTCTGAACTAACTGAAGTTTCCGGGTTAGGCACAAGGGTAGCCCCATGTAGAGTGCGTTACAGAAATCAAGATGAGAGGTTACCAAAGCATGTACCACAGTTTCAAGATCCCTAATTTCCAGGAAAGGGTGCAGCTGGCATATCAGCCGAAGCTGATAACAGGCACTCCTGACCGTCGCATTCACCTGACTAGTCATGTGAAGCGACAAATCTAGGAGTAGCCCCAGGCTGTGAACAAAGTCCTTGGAGGAGAGTGTGACTCCATCCAGGACTGGAAGTTGTATTCCCAGACCTGGTTTTGGGCCCGTAACTGTTAGTACCTCTGTTTTGTCTGGATTCAGTCTCAGTCCTGTTTTTAAAATAGAAAAGTGATACATTAAAATAGAATTAAATTAATGGCTGTTTGGTGGAAGGGACAGCACTGCTGAAAAGATATGTTTTGGGGAACTTTTAGTCATTGCATGCACAATTTAATTGTGATATCATAAAACAGACTTAAAACATCATAATTATCAAACAGTATGCCAGCCATAGTGATTAATGTTAGTTAGATTATGCCCAGGATCAACCATTTTGCTAAATGTGTTTAATCTTATTGATGAGCACTAAACACTTATGTTTTATGTTTTAACTTTATGTTGAACATAAATAAAACAAAAATAATGAACACTGAGGACCTTCACAAGTTCATCCTAGAAAATGAAGAAATAAAAATAGTAAAAGAATTCCCATACCTGGGATCAAACACTGATAGAAATAGGGACCGCAGTCAAGAAATCAGAAGAAGATTAAAAATAGGGAAGGTGGCTATGAAAGAACTAGAAAAGATTCTAAAATGCAAAAATATACAACTCAGCACAAAAGTTAGAATCATGCAAGCCATTGTATTCCCTATTACCATGTATGGATGTGAGAGCTGGACAGTTAAGGAAGATGATAGGAAGCAAATCAATTCCTTTGAGATGTGGTGCTGGAGAAGAGTGCTGAGGATCCCATGGACAGCCAAAAGGACAAACAAATGAATCCTAGAGCAGATCAAGCCGGAAACCTCCCTGGAAGCCAAGATGACCGAACTGAGGCTGTTGTACTTCGGACACATTATGAGAAGGAATGACTCATTGGAAAATATAGTAATGCTGAGGAATGTGGAAGAAAGTAGGAAGAGAGGAAGGCCACATGCCAGATGGAGGTCACGGGTATTAAGGGGTTGTAGGATTTAAGCAGAGCAGTGGAGAACAGAGAGTCTTGGAGATGTCTCATCCACAGGGTTATCATGAGCTGAGATTGACTCAAGGGCAGTTAACAACAACAACAACAACAACAAATGCTTAGGCAGAATGCTAATTTAGTTTGAAAAATGTGATATGTACAGCAGGATATGATTCACCATGCCTTTTGCATTTTATATGTAAGTAGGTCTCCACTTTCCTGACATCTGACATACAGGATGGCACTGATGAAAGAGAAAATGGTTTTATTAGCATAGCTACATCTAAATAGATCAAATCTTTGCCTTTTAGCCTAGTTATTAGATTAATATTCCACTGATGTGTAGTATTCACAGCTGAATCATAATATGGTCAATGTATAGAGGCATCAATCAGTATTGTAAGCATCTCCGATATAGGTATTAATATCCTTTCCTTGTTATGAATTGTTGCAAGTCTGCAGAGGAAAATTAATTGCCCAAGACTTTAGCAATATTCATTGACACATGCTGGTAATCAAGATACAATTCCTTTGAAGCAAGATATAATTCCTCTGAGACCATCATTAAGCAATGGGAAACCCATATGGAATTTTGGAATAGTAAAGATATCTAATACAAAGGCGGAGTCAAATACTGGTTTTTCCAGGAAGCATTGACTGAGGGCAACCCCCCCCCCCCCCCATTTCTGCTGTTTTTTGCCAAGAGAAGGAGAGGGAGAAGCTGGTCTCAGCTTTGTCACCAAAGAAAGGGGGAAGAAATTAGGGTGCATTCTCAAATGGAGTGCACCTACCTCCTCCTTCCCCTGGGAGCAAAGAGAAACCTGATCTTGATGGCTTGAGTCACATCCCCTTCCTTTTCTTCCCCACAAGTAAGAGATACAGAGGCCTCTCCCAGAGCTTGGCAGCTGCTGGGTGGTGGGAGGTTTTGGGATGGAGAAAGACTAGACCTCTGTGCCCCATCCAAAAAGCTGTTCTTACATGCACATAAACCACTAACAGGATGTCATCCATTGGGTCCTTCCATCTGGATCAACAAGAGTAGGAAAGCTGGCAAGCTGTTTACATTAGGACTCTGCTAGTCTTAATACCATAGAGATACATATGCTATTCTCCTACTGGCCTGGGGACTGTGTAGGCTACTACAGGATCTTAGGCTGACTGCTGATCAGGTTGTCCCTTGCACCCCATGACTTTCACTTTGCTCAGTGGTAGGATATAAAGTCAGAGCCAACCACAGGTGGTCAAATTACTGGGTCACTGCTTTTGGGAGTTTCAGCTGACCTCCTGCACTTATTGTTGTATACTAGTATATTTGTTTTAAAAAGGTAAAGGTAAAGGTAGCCCCTTGACATGAAAAGTCTAGTCATACCCAACTGTAGGGGGTGGTGCTCATCTCTGTTACTAAGCCAACGAGCCAGTGTTGTCAGAGACTACTCTGTGATCATGTGGCCAGCATGATTGCACAGAACACTGTTTACCTTCCCACTGAGAAGTGGTACCTTATTTATCTACTTGCGTTTGCATGCTTTCAAACTGCTAGGCTGGCAGAAGCTGGGACTAGTGACAGGAGCTCATCCCATCATGCAGCACTCGGGCCTCGAACTGCCAACCTTCTGATCTTCTGATCATCAGAACTGGCATCTTAACCACTAAGCCACTGCATACCCATATTTTGTTTGACATTTTTATTTGCTTTACCTTGTGTAAATCCTAGAGGAGCAGGAAGGAACAGAGTGCCCCATTGGTGTTACCTCAAGCAGAGGAAAGCATAGCGCTGGAGCTTGACATGCATGAAGTAAGGGGAAGGAGGGCTAGTTACTTGAAACTTTTTGTGTGTTTCAGTCCTTCTCCCACCCATCAAGATGTAGGTTGCTCTATCTGTTGGTGCTGCTGCTGCAAGCCAGGTCAGTGCACAATAAAACAACCACTGTCCATGACTTGGTTGTGGACAAAAGTGCTGACCTGGTATGTATTACAGAGACAAGTTTTTCAGAAACCATGGATACGTATTCAGATGGTATAACAATCCAGTCCCATAGATATTTATTTAGTTATTGCCAAAACTCTCAAATGTACATAATAAACACAATAAAGCCAGCAACATCCCCTAGAAACAACACCCCCCCAAAAATCAAAACACAGATGGCAGTAATAACATTTTTAAATGGTAGATAAATATCAAAACAGCATAGAAATGGGCAATTTTAGGATGCCTTTTTAAAGAATGAAGAATAAAGTATTTGTTAAAAATCTATCTACATTCAGAGAGTACCTATATGTAACATTATTATTTAAAAGAATAACCCAAATGCTTAAAACATCAGTACTCTTTAAACAAATCTACTTGCCTGTATTAATGCTTTGATCCTTAAGCACATGCGCACATACAAACACAATAAGGCATTATTTTGGAATAAAGCCACATGCCCTATTTAATTTTTCTAAGAAAAATCTACTTGCAGATACTGCATTGTGTGCTGTCTGGAGCTTAATCTCCACTGCCTAAATGTAAGTCTGTACGAGTCTTGAAATCACAAAATACCATTTCAAAATGGTGGGTCATAAACTCTATATTTACATACAGATGTGTTAGTATTTTCACAGGAGCTGTGCTTCATTTTTAGATGCATGGTTTGGGGAAAGAATTGTCAAATTTAATCAGTGCTTTATGTTGAACAGTTGCAAAGCAGCATTTCATACATTGCTTGCAAACAGAAACAAAATGTTTTTCTTTTACTCAAGTATTTAATATTTCACACTGAATGCTGTGAAAGCTGAGTTTGTCTTAGTGTTAACCAGCTTCATCTAAAGGTCACAGTAAGCAGCTGTCATGGCTGCACATTGCAACAGAAAAAAAAGTATCACTAAATTTCTTGTGGTGGTTTGGTAATAGAATCATCAAAGAATCAAGCAAAACCTCATTCATACTTTGAATTCTTGTTAATTTCATGCAAAAGTTAAGGACAATTCCTTTGAATTAATGGAATTTAAAAGTGCTTACCTTGTGTACCTTGTGGCTGATGTGAAAAGCCAAATTTCATGTGGAAAACCATTAGGGAAGTATTGAAAATGGAAATACCAATATGCAAATATCTATATACAAATCTATAGTGCAATCAATGGTTGGGATACTGTGTATTGTGGTCTCCATCTCTAAAAGGATATTGTAAAGCTGGAAAAGGTGAAAAATGGGTGGCTGAAATGATGTAGGAAGCAGGGAACAGCTCCCCACTGAGGGAAGGTTACAATGTTCAAGGCTTTTTAACATAGGAAAAGATGAGAGATATGATGGAGGTATCCAAATTTATGCATCGTGGAGGGAATGCTAATGATTTGTCTCACATACATTTTTCCAGACCCCAGAGTTATCCTGTAAGGCAGCATGCTGAGAGACTCAGGGCAGACAAAAGGAGTCTCTTGTCCACACATTGCATAAACTGTAGAATTTGCTTCCACAGGATGTAGTGATGGCAACAGGTTTGGCAGGGCCCTCCGCACTCTTTCTGTTGGGCCTTGAGTGGTGGCAAAGTCTTCCTGCCAGTGGCAGAAGTTTCTTCCCCAAGTGGGAAATTTCCCTAGCAAGAGGAAACCAGTGAAAATCTTCCTCCAGGTGGTGGTGGAGTGGTGGTGATGCTAGCAGTGACTCCAGGCACCAGCATCTGGGGAAAAGGTGAATAAAGAATGACTGAAATGATGGGAGGAGTGGGGAACTGTGGTGTCATGGACTTTTTAACAGAAAATATTCTTTTATGTATCGAGATAATTTGGTTTTATATGGTATGGCATAGTGGTTTGAGCCTTGGATTATGACTCTGGAGACCAGGGTTTGAATCCCTGCTCATCCATGAAACTCACTGGATGACATTGGGCAAATCACCTTCTCTCAGCCTCAGGGGAAGGCAACGGCAAACCTCCTCTGAATAAATCTTGCCAAGAAAACACCATGATAGGTTTTCTGTAGGGTTACCGCAAGTCTGAAACGAATTGAAGGCACACAAGTCAAGGCTGAGATCGTGTGACAGTGTATTGAATAACAGAGGTAATTGGGAAAGGAGTCAGTCAAAGGGGGTGAGTGAATGAATGTGGAGAGTGTGTGGTGATTGGTGAAACGTTAATGGGGTTTGACTAAGGATGGTAGTTGACAGTAAGTCTGGCAGTCGAGCTGGGGGAGACTGGTGTAGTGTGGGGGGCAAATGAGTGAGGATTAGGGTTAAATCAGATTTAGGGAGTTCATCACATGAGGATAGTAAAGTGCAATTACATTAGGTTCATAGTATCTTTGGCAAGTACTTATCACACAGTTTCATGTCTCTTCTTTTGCTGCTTTTCATTTCATTGTGTTAGCAGAGGCAAGCACTGAGATATCACCCCCACTGCCTTGACTCAGAGCTGAGTGTGGACTGTGGTTCAAACTGAGGGCCTTTACAGACTGCCAGAAATAATGCAGCTTGAGGCCACTTTGACTGTCCTGGCTCAGTGCTAGGGAATCATGGGAATTATATATATTTTTTTCAAGGACATTGAGCCTTTTCTGTCAGAGAGCTCTGATGCCACAATAAATTACAGTTCCCATGATTCCTTAGCACTGAGCAGGACAGTTAAAGCGGCCTCAAGCTGCATTTTTTCTGGCAGTCTGTAAAGGCCCTGAATCTCTGTGGAAAGGCTATTATCTCTGCCCAAAGCATTTCACTTCCCTCCCAAAACAAATCAGCTTTTTGACCTGTCTCAAGAGCAAACAAGAACGTTATTAGTGTGAATCAAGGCTTTATAGATTTATACAGTGACAACACATCAGGTTATATGCTCATGTGTACAGAAGAAACATTCTCTTGATTTCAACAGGCAAAAGTATCAACTCAGAATTGGTTTCTAATAATTGACAATGGGTATTCATTTCAAGCTCATTTTACCAGCATTTGTTAGTCCATGCTGCATAAAAGTAACAGTAAATGATACAATAAGTGGTGGGAGTAATAGTTCCCAGTAGCATCATAGTGTGTGTGTGTGTGGGGGGGGGGTGCGGGCCGCACCAGGTGACACCCCAGAAGGGGGTGACATCGCAGAAGAGGGCGTGACACCTGCAAAGCAAAAAGCAGCTTCATTTATATACCACTTCATACCACACTATGGAGTGTCTAAACGGTTTACAACTGTAAGCTCATTGCCTCCCAACAGCTGGGTACTCATTTTAATGACCTCAGAAGGATGCAGGCCTGAGTCTAGCCTGAGCCCTGGCTAGTATTGAAGTCACAACCTTGTGGTCTATGAGTGAGTGGCTGTAGTACAGGCATTTAACCACTGAGCAACCAGGATACCTGGTTGGCTTCCCTCCCCTGCAGATGATGCTTCAGCCTGTGGGAGTTCCTTGGGGCCACGCTACCACCGTTCGGGGCTGTGCTGCCGCCACTCTGGCTGAAACCATGGTTGCTGCTCCGCCCCCTGCAGGCTCTGCCTGGGGTTGTGTGGGTGCCTCTCCAGCCCACAGGGGTGCCACTCTGGCCTGCGCAGGCACTGCTCTGGCCTGCACAGGTGTCCCTCCACCCCACGCGGGAGCTCCTGTGCTCTCCCCCGCCCTAGAAACTGTGCCAGAAATCCCACCCCCAGAAGTCCCATCCCCCCTGCACCGGGCATCACCTGGTACAGGAATGCCACTGATAGTTCTTAGTAATGTCAGAACAGCTGCATCAGTATCGCTAACATATTGGCCAAGATTGGCTGGCCAAGATTGTTTCCCACTTATTCTGTCTTTGCTCATACCACTAATATGGATGAATCCTGATCAATGAATAGTTTTTAGGCTCTTGGCCTTTAAGTGTAATAATGTCTTCATCTACAGAAAATTCACTCTTCAGAATATCTAGTCTGACCCCAGGTTTAAAGGGAATTAGTCAATCTTGTTTGGAACTTTTAGATAAATCACTGAATACTGACAGAGTTCCAAGATTTTGCTTTCAGATGGTGGAGAGCACCTTTTCATTGATGTTTTCCCCCCATCAATGAAAAGGTGCACTCCACCAACTACTGAAATGCAAAGCAGAATTGATGGAAATTAATGAGTGGGGTTTAAGAGTCGTAGTTTTAAGAGTTTAAGGGAAGAGTAGGAGTGAGAGTGAAGTATTTGTTTTAAATGTATTAGATTATTAATCTGTTTTGTTTTGTTCAACTTTATTAATAAAGTATTGTTATGTATCATACACTTTTGGCTTCAGGGAATGCTATATACATAAAGATTGGGTTCAGACACAGCGTAAGGCAGCAGCAGCAGCAGAAAACAGAGGCTTGGTGTCCAGTAGTGACCGAAATCACATAATATTCTGCACATGAAACTTGAGGGCATCAGTGGTGGCCACAGTAGTGGGACAGAAGGAGGTCTTTACATGATGGAAGAAAAGCGGTTAAGGGAAAGCCCTCTCACTTGGAGATTGTGGAAGTCTTCACATATGTTGGGAGTGGAGACAGGCAGAGGCTTACGTCTGGTGGGAAAGGTGGTGGAATAAGGGCCAGGAGCCTCACGGGGCAACTCCCCACTAAGGGAAGGTTAAAAGGTTCAGGGCTTTTAAACTTAGAAAATCTCCCCAGCAGTGGCAAGAATGCTGGGTCTTGTGAAAGTCTTCCTCCTAGTAATAGGGTGAGGTCAGTAGAGACTCCAGTCACCTCTGATCTTGTTGAAATAAACTCCAGCAGCATCAAAAAAACAAAACAGGAACAACAACACGTATCACTGTCTGCAACCATCATTTTAATCTCCAGAGTGTCACTTCATAGCATTGCTCTACTGGGACTCGTGTGTGTGTGTGTGTGTCGGATTAGCAGGTGCAGCAATACTGTCTGACAAGCTCACCATTTTTCCTGGTGGTGGTGGCATCACCTGCCTCAACAAGTGAAGAGGAGGGAACAGAAGGGGAGAAATGGTGGTGACTGATGGGCCATTTGGAGGGCTTGGATGCTCCACAGATGCCCTGGGATTCTACCTGCTGAAACCAGTCCTAATAAAAGTCACAAAACTTGTATGATTTTAACAAAAGTTTAGGGAGGATAAGGAACTCAATGGCTACTAGTTAGGATGGCTGTACATTACTTCAGAATACCGATTGCTGCGGGAATATGGCATATGGGTCCTGCTTTGGGGCTTTCCTATAGGAATGCAGTTGGCTACTGTGGAAATAGAATGCTGCACTATACAGACCTTTGGTTGAATCCAATCTAGCATGCTGCTTCTTATTTTCTTGTGGCTGAATTGGGCCCTACTAGGGCTAAGGGTGTGGGAGGGGAGACATTTTAGCCAAAATATTCATGAAAGTTGACAAAATACTTCAAGGAGTAACGTTTTCATGAAATGGCTTGTTTTGTTTGCTTTTGTTTGACACTGAAATTATTTTGAAAAGAAGAATTGGAACAAATTCAATTTCATTTGTGTGGATGGAACAATTGCACATGGCAACCTGTTTGAATCCATTGGAGCAAGTCTCCACATAAGCCCAGGGATAATACATCTCTAAAACTTTCCATATGTTTTAACATCTTCTGTTTTGATGGCTTTGAATCTATGGCTGATTTTGCTTCTTAAAGACAACATTTCTGTTTGTAATTTAGTCCGCTTGACATGCAGTTCTGACTCCCCTTTGCAGCCAATGGGCAGTTGTTATTGATATGTATCAGTTTTCACAGTTAAGAGCTTCAGGCTGGATTTCTCCTGGGATGTTAAAATCTAGTAAAGCAGAAGCTGTGCTTTTTCTCAAATATGTATCCTCTTTAGCCACTGACCCTTAAGCTATTTACTGTGTTTCACTTTGCTTTCCAGCAAAATCCTTTCAGTTATATAATTAAACACGGTCTTCTATGACCTGGTTTACCTGGGAAGATGGAAGCCCTGACTTCAGTTCATTTTTGTCTAGATTGCAGAGCCCTCAGCAGACAAAAAAAAAATAAAAATCTGCATTTGAAAATGAGCGAGTTTCAGATACTTTCTCTCGAGAAGATAGATAAAATGCCAGGAAAAGTCCCTTTAATCTATTGCCATTTTGGAGAGCAAGCAGAAGCACTTTGGCCTGTTGCTAACTGGTTATTGGCTTCTCTTGTACAGAAGATGGGGCACAGAGGTTTTATTGACTTAAAACAAGCATTTTTTTTTCACCCTGTTAGATCAGGCTGATGTGAATAATTGCACACCAGTCTCAAACATCCTGTTTTTGGGTAAAGTAACTGAAGGCCCATTCACACTACAGAATTATAGCACTGTTATTCGACTTTAACTGCCATGGCTCTGGCTCTGGAGTCCTGGGAATTGCAATTTAGGAAAGGGCATTTAGAATTCTCATCCAGAGTGCTCCAGAAACTCACCAAACTACAAATCCCAGGATTCCATAGGATGAAACTGTAGCATTTAAAGTGTAATAATAGCACTATTATTGTATAGTGTGAATGGAGCCTGAGAGAGAAGTGTTGGAACAATTCTGAGTGGTTGTGAATGAAGAATCATTAGATTCTTATGACTCATAAGAATTGGAAGAGACTGCAGAGGTCCCACTCCATAGTAATGCAAGAAATCTACAGTCAGACCTTGGTATTCACAGGGGATCTGTTGCACTTTTAAACCCTGTGGATACAATAAATAAATAAATAAATAAATAAATAAAAATGTGGGACCTCAAGTCCCATTGTTTCTAATGGCGGCACAACATGCATATGCCCACCAGCTTAAATCCATGGATGGCAATCCCGTGGATAATAATAAGGCTCCACTGTACTTCATTATCTTGGTTAGGTGACCATCCAGCATTAAAATGTATACTAGAGAGTATATCACTTTCCAAAGGAATCTCATCTATTGTCAAATAGCTCATGTTGATCAGAAATTGGTCTTAAAGCTTAGTCCAAATCTCCTTTCAACCTGTTGTAATTTGAGCGAGTTAGTTTTAGTCTTACTTTCCTAAGTAACAGAAAACAAATTTGCCCAATCATGTATGCAGCAACCGAGCCCTTCATGTATTTGAGATATCATATAGCTTCTTAGCCAAGTCATCTCTTTTGTGGGTTAACCATGAACAACCCCTTTCTTCACAGAATTTGGTTTTCAAGGCCTTTTACTATGATTGTCATCCTCTTCCTGTTTGGCAATAACACTTTTAAACTAGACTGGCCAAATATTGACCCATATCCATACTAATTGCAACAAGAACTTAGAAAGTTACTTTTATAAAAACTAAATTAGCTATGGGCTATATCTGCACTCCAGATAATGCATTTTGACACCATGATAATCCAAAAAAAAAAAAAAAATCCAGTTTGACACCATTTTAATTGCCATGGCTCCATGCTGGAATTCTGGGAACGTTTTGTGAGACATTTAACCAGGGGTAGGCAACCTTTCCCCTTTAAGGGCCAAGGGACTTCAGCTCCCAGAAGCCTCAGCCATGTTGGTCAATAGTCCCATGTTGGCCAATAGCTCCTGGGATTCTGGGAGCTGAAGTCCCTCGGCCCTTAAAGGGGAAAGGTTGCCTACCCCTGCATTTAATCTTCTCTGTCAGAGAGCTCAGGTGCCACAACAAATGGCCATTCCAGTATTCCATAGCATTGAGCCATGACAGTTAAATTGGTGTCAAACTAGATAATTTCTGCAGTGTGAATGCAGCCAGTTTCAAACTTTTTCTCTGAACTACTATTATAGTAATGGTTTTAAAAGTTACTATCATAATTATAATTTATAAATCAATTGTTTATGTTCCTTTTATGCAAAAGCAACTTAAAAAAATCCCTTCTGGAATACACACACTTCTGATGTGAATGCTACACCTACTTGCCTGTTGTACAAAATGCATTATGTTCTTGTCTACCCCACTGTGCCTCAGAACTGAACATGAGGCAGAGCACAAACCAGGGCTTGAACCCTCAGATACTCCTCCTCTGTTCATTAGTGATAGCACCCCTGTAGCTATTAAAGTAACAGTTACAGTTGCATTGCTAAAGAGGTCATGTTATCCCTTGTTATATTAGAATTGCAATGAAGCTTTCTAATGCAATAGTTATTGAATACAGGTAATTTTATTTGTAACTAGTTTCTTCCAAGTTCTAAAATATTTGCAGTGGACTTGGGGAGAAGTTTGCCTTATTGTGTCTTATCAAAAATCTTTGTCTGGAAATGGATGGAAAAAGTATGGGGGACTATTTCTATTGCACAAAGCATTTGTAATGGGAACAAAACATCCCATTTAATTTAAAAATTAAAGATCATATTGCACATTACACTGTAATCTTAACAATTTTGTTCTAGACTATTTAAAATAATTATTTTTTTTCCCCAAACACACACCATACATTGATGACATAATGACACAAAGCTGCCAGATTATCTCCTCTTATTGGTACAGACATTAACAAAAGAGGGCAAGAGAAATCCATTGCATGCCAATTTGTGTGAAATTTGTTAAGATTACCATGTAATATGCAATATGATATTTTATTTTAAAATTAAATTGGATGTTTTATTTCCATTACAAATGTTCAGTATGTTTCATGCTTGTTCAGTTTTCTTGTAACAGGTTCCCATTTTCATTTTTTTTACATAGATCAAAGGCATAATAGTAGAGTTTTAAAAGTGTGTTTCACCACCATTTAATATATAATACATCTTTTGATATAGCATCACAGACTCCCTCAGGTAAAGACCAGGTGAAGAAGCAGTGAACTGTGAATCTGCTTTAGTTACAGCCTGAATGACCTACATTTACTTGAAAATATGATTAAAACTGTGGGTTTTATATCTGCATTGATTTCATTAGTTTTGTTTGGTGCAAACTGCATATGTCATAGTACATAAAAATTAAGAACATTTTATTAAGTAATCTTGTACTTAGAGTATTTGGAGCAACCATGATGGAGTGAGTGGTTTGAGTGTTGGACTAGGACTTCAAATAACCAGGATTCAAACCCCTGCTTTGAAGAAATCTTGCCCCAAACCCCTTCAACCATAAGTTGGAGTTGAAGGTACATAACAACAACACAGCAGCAATATGTACACCATTGAACAAAAACTGATGAACTGTTTATGTATTTGAACTACATCCTCTATGCCAATTAACTTGGAAAGGACAATTCCTTCATAACCAGTTTGCAGTCTCTGATCTAAATCTAATTGATTGTCCCAGTTTCGGTACATCCATTGAACCATTGTACATCCATTTCGGTACATCCACTGAATCCATTGGTAAATCAGCACTAATATTGGGGTGAAGCAGATTGCCAGGAAGGAGTTGTCTCTGGCCACTCCAGCTGTGATTGGGCTGGGGCCATGGTGACCGCACAGCCTGCTTCCAGAGCAGGCTGCCGCCTGCAGTCCCAGGCTGCGCACTGGATGAGTTGGATTAAAATGGCTCATTTTTGATCTGGTCCTTTGGACCAGACCGCAGTGTTGAAGCAGCTTCCTGCCACTTTGGGGGCATGCTTCATGTAAATGTCCAAAGCATCCAGAAGCCACTTCTTTTGGCTCATGTCTTTCAGGCCATCATTTCCACTGTTGTAGTGAATCTACTCTAGTAGGGACTAACTATTCCAGTGGTTCTCAAACTTTTTTTACCTTGTAAGCCCCTTTGCATCTATCTGTGGGCCTTTGCAGACTGCTAGAAAAAGTGCAAATTGAGTCCACTTTAAGGGTTAGGGTTAGGGTTAGGGAATCATGGAAACTGTATTTTATTGTGGCACCAGAGCTCTCTGACAGAGAAGGCTCAATGTCTCAGAACAAAAACAATTCCCATGATTCCCTAGCACTAACCCTAACCCTTAAAATGGACTCAATTTGCACTATTTCTGGCAGTCTGCAAAGGCCCTAAGTTTCCAAGTCTTTCATGCATTTGATCAGGATTAGATCCAAAGAGATCAAACTACAGGAGAGTAGATTTTGGTTCAGCCTTACGAGATGTTAATGTTAAGAGTATTTGTCAATGGGTCCAGTTACTTCATGACATACAGGCCTTTCCATAGAGACTTGACAGCTGGTAAAACTGTACTTGTGGACTTTCTGCATCAAATGGGGGTTGGATTAAGTTGCCTGCAATGCTCCATTCAACCCAGTGATGAAGCCCTTAATCATGAAAAATAGGGCTGGGTTTCATAGGAATTATTTTCTTTTTAAAATCCTGACTCAAGTTCCCACTCAGGAAAGTTTAGGATGCCCATTTAGAAATATGATTATCTGTCTCCTCACCTTGCATGCAGAACTGAGATATGATAAAGCAATAAAATTTACAAATTTGCAAAAGCTGTGCAAGAAGATAGACAAAATCACAGAGCTCTCCCCAAATTCAAAGCTTCCCATTTTATTTCAAAATCTGGATGTGTCAACAAAAGTCTATATTCTTTAACCTCACCGGTGATCTAAAGATGTCATTAGTAACTTAGTGGTGTCCCTCAATTGCTTTGCCAACACACAAAAGAAAAACAGAGAAGATTGAAATACAAAATTTAAAACTGACCCAGAGGTACTGTGTTAAATGAAAAGTTATACTAGATAGTACAAGAGCCCACTCCAAAACTCCCACCCCCAGTACCCAGAACAAGCCAGTTTTAAATCTGTTGCTCTGTAGACAAAATCTTTGTTGAACAAATACATTTCTATTTATCACTTCATCAAGTTAACTAAAAAGCAGAAATTGCTCTTGTGATAAATGTACATTGTAAATGGTACTGAATTCAAATGTTACTTCCCCCCTCCTGTCCATTTATTCTTTCCTCTAATCTCTAGCTGACATCTTACAGATATCTTCTCCATCAATTTATCTTCTTTCATGTTCAGCCTCTGCATGCAAGATTTAAAAAGAGACTGCTTTAAGTCAGCAGTGGACAGTCTTGCATATGTGAGAACTGGAATCAACTGACTGTAAGCACAATCACAATAGGTTTTAATCACAGATGGCAGCACCAGTCTAAAAGCCTAAATTGTAAAGAAAAAGAAAAGAAATATGAAGTATTTAAATACCAAGGTATTAAGGGCTAATGCATGCAAGGAGGTTTGTTGTCAGGGTTTATCCAACTGACCCAATGAGGAATAATTCAGTATAGAGGATCTGGATGGTTTCTTATAAGGAGAAACTGCTGTTCTGATCAGAGAACAAAATGAAATGCTTTGTTGCCAGAGAAATGGATATTTGTTTTGCTCTTTCCCAGCTTACACTTCCATTGCCATTGTGGCTGCTATATGAACTGTGGTTGAATGAATGCTCCGGGCGGTCTGTTGGATAGAGACATGATAGCTGTGGTAGTTGGTGGCTCCAGTCTCTGTGGGGACATGAATCTGCTTCAGGTTTTAGCTTGAACTTTAAAGGCATTGTTTTTACAGTTGTTGAACTTTAAAGGGCCTTGAAGAAGCCTATTACCAAAATAACTTTAGAATCTAAAGTTCAGACAAACTCCCAAAACATATTTGCTGCCCCATTGATATCAGAGCCACTGTTTGCCATGGCATGATAGTAATTTTTGGAATTACATGGAAATTCCTTATCCTCGTATTAAAAGAAGAGATCCCAAAATGAAGTGCATTGGATTGGTAATAGGTTTAGAACAGACAAAAGGAAGCACTTATTCACAGAGTTCTTCGGAGCAGAGAGGAAGAAGCTGTCTCCCTCTAGATGGGGATGAAATAGATCACCACTTTTCCCTCACCACTGGGCAGTCTGAGTGGAGCTTGGGGCAGGGCTGGTCCTCCCACCCACCTCTGGAGACAGGCTGTGTGGATAGTGTACCATGCTGCCCCCATCATGAGAGCCTCCTAGTATCTACTCTAGAGAGCCTCTTTGTAGTGAGGAACACTACAGGCAGGAAGCAACCAAGCAGGTTCTCTGGAGAGGTCTGCTCCTCTCTGCCCGCTTGTCCCTGTTGCTCAGGGGATGCCCACTGTGATGGATTTTGCTGATCTGTCTCAGATGCTTTCCCGCTCTGGAAGTGCCGGAGCAGAGCAAGGGCAGGGACCCAGCTCTTCACAGCCAGTCCAAATGTCTTGCTCAGAGGAGTGGGAAATAAAAAAGGACCATGGACCCCATTACTCCTAGTTAGTTCCTCTGAGTCAATTTGGGCTCCACAAATTTTTCAGCTCAGGATACATTACAAAAGAAGGACATTTTGTATGTAATGAGAAGCACCAACGTTAAGTGATCCCTAACATTTCTGCTCATGGAGAGAACCTGTCCCATTGTGTCATTCATGCACAAAGGCCATTCTCCTTTCTTTCTGACTCATAAGGTGAGTCTCTCCATTCCCCCAAAATGTTTTCTGCTTCAATAAATTCCTGTGCTGGAACCACTGTTCTGCAGTGAGTATGTTGCTGAGTTTCTGACTGCATTATCATTCACAGTTAGACTTTTGCTGGTTTTCTCTCAAGAAATACTTCATTTTCAGGAAATGTAAATGCAGACTCTCAATTATCATGTTTCGGCTGAGGTCCTGGACAACCCACATGGTGGAGTAATCAATCTTGTGTTGGCTACAGATGTGTGGGAAATTTCTAAAGGATGAGGTAAAGGCCCTAATTCTTGTATTCCCTTTCCTTTATCAAACTGAAGAGTAAAGACATTTGAAAGGTGCTGTTTGAAATACCCTGATTCTTATTGCTGTTGGGAGACACTGGATACTGGGGAAAGGTTAGATCAATTATTATTTGAAAAATAGGATATTTGAACACACAACGTGTTTTTGTTTTTCTGACCCTAAATGTTGCACATGAAGCTTCTAAATCAGGGCAGGAAAAAGAAGATGCATAAATATAGGGTGGGTGACAACCTGGCTTGTCAGCAGTTCATGTAAAAAGGATCTAGTGGGCTTAACAGACTGCAGGCTGAATATGAGTCAATAATATGTGGGAAAAAATAATCAAGCATAGTGTTCAGATCAAAGGAAGTAATATTACCATTTTGCTTTTCTTTGATCAGACATTACCTGCAATACTGTGTCCATTTGTAGACACCACAATTAAAAAAGATACGAACACACTGGAGCATGTCCAAGGGAGGTGACCAGGATGGCAGAGAGACTGAAAGCCGAGATCTGTGAGGAATGATTGAAGGAGTTGGGTATGCTTAGTCAGAACAAGGTAAGAGTGAGAGATGATATGAGAGGCATATTTAAATATCTGAAGGGTTCTCCGGTGGAACATAGAGCAAGCTTGCTTTCTGCCTCTGGCTAAACATTAGGAAGAACTTGCTAATGGGAAGAGCTGTTTGACATAGGAATTGGATGTCTTAGAAGGTGGTTGATTTGCCATTCAGCATTGATTAAGTGGTTCTGTTCTATTGGATTTAAGAATGGGGTTTAAATTACATAACAGCAACAAAAAATAAGGTATGTTCTAATAATATTTTTTAAAAACATGCTTAAGACACAGGCTGTGATCAAAAGGCCAATGCCAAGTCATAGCTAAACATTAAAAAACAAAACAAAAATAGGCTTGAATTATTATGGCAGGGAACATGCCAGGGATGGGGGTGCTTTTTTGCTCTCTGTGTTCCCTGTGGGCCACACAGACATGCTTTTGTCTGAACCAGAAGTGAAATTCAAGGTAAAAGTAAGGTATTCCCCATTGACAAAGTTGTCAAATCATGTATGACCATAGGGGGTGGTGCTCATCTCCGTTACTAAACTGTAATGTGAAATTACATCACTTCTAATCTTGTTTTTGGCTGATTGTCAGCCACATTTCCAGGTTTTGGGGAGGGGCATGGGGAGCAAAACTGCTGTGGTTAGCTGGGAATTTGGGCCTAAAGTTTGGCTAAAAATATTTAAATTGGTTTTGGGGAACTATGGGCTTTGGGGGCTTCCAGGTGGACACAAAACTGGGATTAGGACCACATACCAATAGCAATAGCAAGTACATTGCTATACTGCTTAGCAATGCACTTAAGCATTCCCTAAGCAGTTTACAAGAGTGTAAGCTAATTGCTCCCATCAAGCTGGGTACTCATTTTAGCGACCTTGGAAGGATGCAAGGCTGAGTCAACCCTGAGCCCCTGGCTGGGATTGAACTCACCACCTTGTGGTTTGTAAGTGAGTGGCTGCAGTACAGGCATTTAACCACTGCACCACTCATGGTTGTTCTTTCCACATCTCGGTATTACTGACTGATCCTGTGGACTGGTGTGTTTATCACTTGCCTTCAGGACTCAGTAGCATCCAGGTAAAAGGCCTAATTTTCCAAGTACCTGACATTTATATTGCAAAAGCAGGTGCCCTGGGGAAATTGCATTTTGTAGGTTCCTCAGGCAATGAATGCTGATGCTGAAAGTACTAGGTCCATAGAAAGGAAGAAAAGGAAAATGCTTCTGACTGCACCATTAAATGGGACATAAAGGAAACAGCAAGACATTTATGAAGGAGGTGTTTGTGTCTTATCATGATGCAGTTGATCAGTGCTTATTAAGCTACCTGATATGGAGGACTGGCAGGGATTTCCCCCCAATGTGTTAGTGACCGGCACTATATTTGTGCAAATTGATTACAACTGTTTCTCTCTCTCTTTCCTGGAAACTCACAATGGATTGGCAGCTGATAGCCACTATTTTGAGTAGCAGTGTTGGGTTCTATTTTTGGAACTGGGATTGGAAAAGGCAGATAGTTTCCTCTTAAAAATAATTGACCATGCTAGTTCTAAATTAAGTTGGGGGTATTTTTTACCCAAGAGTCATGGCTGATTCGTGACACAGCCTGTTTTTGAAAGTGGTAGAGATGATGTTTCAGGATGGGAAATTTTCTCTAATGTTGGTTTTGAATTGAGTTCAGCAAGCCAGGTGCCTCCCCAGTCAGAAAATAGCTAATTGTCTCCCAAACCCAGTTTTGGATTTAGAAGTCCCATCATGCTCCCCACCCAGGAGACCTATGGATGATCTCTCCATCTCTCCATAACATCCTATGATCTACCCACTGCCCAATTAATCCTGAACTCTTCTCTATATCCTCCTAAACCTACATAGTAATATCAAGTGGTCATATTCTTTCCTGTACCAGGACATCTTAAAATGCTGCAACTGCTGTTTTCCAGGCACAGGAAACCCTAAGGTTCCTGAACTGACATTTCCCAGTGTTGCTTGCATCTGCCTGGAATGCTGCTGTTGCCTCAATTTGGTCAATCAGAAGATAGGAGTGAAAGGCCTCTAATGCTTCAGCTTCCTACATGGAGCCATAGAGCAATGCTTCTCAAACTATCTGATGTGGGATACCAGTCTTCCCCTGCCCCATGCACCAGGGACCAGTGACATATTTGTTCCCCTTGTCTATAACTGTTCCCCCCCCCTCTTTCCTGAAACATCTCTTGGGCTGGCAACCAATGTCTCGTGGATTAGTACCAATCTAGAGACCACTACTTTGAGTAGCACTGCTCTAGAGAACTATACTGCCCAAATCTTCTTCTATCTGGAACATTGCTACTACAGCATTCCAGATGCCTCCTGAGGGACAGGAGAAAGAGACAACTTGTCACCTCTACGCTACTATCATATACATTTGGGAGAAAGGAGGGACAGTATGGGAAGGAGGGATGCCTGTCTGGCAGGCTCTTTATCTGTATCTTACCAATGAGGCCATGCACTACATTCAGCAGTTGACTGATCCCTCATGTCCACCCACTTCCCTTTTCATCTTTTTCAAGTCCTTCAGTTGGGTTGCTTTTGATGTAGTGTGCGTGCAGTGGGTAGAAATCCTGATCAAGGAGGAAAGACACAAATGGTTCAAAGGAGCAAACCACAGGCTTTATTATGGCAACTCTATTTTTAATATTTATTTTTATTGAAATAACTATATATATATATATATATATATATATATATATGTAGAGAGAGAGAGAGAGAGAGAGAGAGATTAACATTTTTATCTTACTTATATATTATACTTATCTCCTGCTATTTACATTGTTTATATTGAAAATAAATAAACTTTCTACTTCTTACATATTATTGTTTTCTTCTACTTTTTTGTGTTTGTTTATACTTCCATTAGTAACATTTGTTTTGTATGATTGTTTCTTATAAATTAATTCCACTTCTGTATATTGCTGTTCCTTGATTAACTTCAGTATTCCTGTTGTTTCCTTAATATCTCAGGACCTGTTATTATTATGTTCATCATTCATTCTTCACTCTATTTTCATCTACTTTTGCAATATTTGTTGACTATTTCCCATTCTTCCTCAACCTCGTCTTCTGGTTTTATTAAGTGATCCATTTTGGCCATGTCTTGTAACTTAAGTGACCACTCATGTGTTGTTGGTATGATACTTGTTTTCCAGTTCTGTGCCAAGAGTAATCGTCCTGCGGTGATCATATACAATATTTTTTCCCCAATGTTGTCTTTCCAGTTCTGTTGGTAACTTATTAGTCATATTTAAAAGATATATTTCTGGTATCATGTCATATCTTATTTTCAGTATGTTTCAAATCTCTGTGTGTATGCAGCACCAGAATTTCTTTATTTTTGGGCATTCCCACCACACATGATAGTGCATTCCCATCACTGTATGATATTTCCAGCAGGTGTTGTTCATCCCTTTATAAATTTTAGCTATTTTTGCAGGTGTGAGATGGCATCAAAGTTCCATCTTTAAACAATTCTCTCACAAATTTTGGCATTTGGTGAATTTTGATGTCTTTTTTCTGGAATAATGCCAGCTAGCCAAGTTGATTTCTCTGCCCAGATCTTTTGCCTGGAGTAACATGGAATCTTTTATTACCTCTTGTTCCAGCTTCCTTTCTAAAAGCAGTTTATAGGTGGCGCAGTGGTTAAATGCCTGTACTGCAGCCACTCACTCATAGACCACAAGGTTGTGAGTTCAAAACTAGCCAGGGCTCAGGCTAGACTCAGGCCTGCATCCTTCCGAGATCGCTAAAATGAGTATCCAACTGTTGGGGGGCAATGAGCTTACAGTTGTAAACCGCTTAGACACCCCATAGCATGGTGTGAAGCAGTATATAAATGAAGCTGCTTTGCTTTGCTTTGCTATAGAATATAGATGTAAGTGTTAAAGTGAGTCCCACTCACCCAACTATTTTCCTATTGTGGCAGCCCTATGGGTTTTAACATCCCATTGTTGCCACCAAATTTATCACGAACACTGCTTACTTTTCATGATGTGGCAGCCCAATGGGTATTGTGATCCCACCGCTGCCCCAATATGTGATGTAACAGACCACTTTTATGTATATCTATGGGTTTACTCCCCAGTCTTGGTTTCTTTATTTCTTAGTAGCGTGGATAATAATTTCAGGTTCTAACAAGAGAACAAAAAAAACAAAACAAACAAAAAAAAAAACAACAAACTTTATTTGAATGATTGTTAACATTGTTTCATTTGTTATGATGTTCCATTCACTTGTTCTTGTTATACTTTGTTACACACTCCTTAACTTTAGAAAACACCAGATATTCTCACTGTCCTTATTTATGGTTATCCTTTTAACCTTATTTCTATATATGGTTGAAAATCACTTTCTATGTGAGAAGAGCATCAGAAACATGCAAGAAAGGGAGAGGGCCAACAGAGTCCTCATCCTATGTGTTTAAACACCCAAACAGGACTTTATAAGAGTAAAAACAAGCTGGAGAATGTATAACCATATTAAAAAGGAGTTCAGCTTTGCTTGTAATAGTGCCTTTTGTTAATGAGATCAGAGATTAGTGGAAGTTACCATCTCCAGTTGACACTAATTCTTTTTTTTGGCAGTCATACCTATTTATGGAATTTGGGTGACATTGTATAGCTTCTAAATGAGTTTCTTATTCTTGCCGATGTTTCAGCAGTGCGGTCTTGCTCTGCTCCAAAACCCAACTAAGAAGACATGGGTTAATGATGTGTAGTTGATTTTTGAGTATTTGCTGCCCTCTGCTGCTGAAACTGGTTATAGGCCTATCAGTAGCCAAATACATCTCTATAGCTGAGGACCCCATGGACAGCCAAAAGGTCAAACAAATGGGTCCTAGAACAGATCAAGCCAGAGATATCCCTGGAAGCCAAGATGACAAGACTTAGACTGTCATACTTTGGACACATCATGAGAAGGCATGAATCCTTGGAAAAGACAATAATGTTAGGAAAGGTGGAGGGAATAGAAAGAGAGGAAGGCCACATGCTAGATGGATGGACTTTATTAAAAAGACCAAGAACATGAGTTTTTAGGAGCTGGGCAGAGCAGTAGCGGACACGGGGCCTTGGAGATGTCTCATCCATAGGGTTGCCATGGGTCGAGACCGACGCGAAGGCAGTTAACAACAACAACAAAGCTTTTTCAAGCTACATGAAATCCTGCTTTTTCCTCTGATGTACACTACTCCACATCCAGCTATACAATATCCTGTCCCAGCATAATCAGAAAAATACTGAAAAGAATGAAATCTTGTCTTGGTGGGGAAAAAGCTGAAAAGCTAGAAATCCAGTTAGGAAAAAGAAAGTTACATAGGATTTCCATCTGTACTGTAAACCAAGATGAAGGTCCCAATTAGGTTTTATGAAAGTTGTTTCACTTTTTCTTCCTCTCCTAGGAAAGGCATGCAAGTGGGGAATTGCTTGGGTTAGCAGGTGAGGCTAGGAGTTGTTGTCCAAAGCTGGAGAACATTTAGTGGGGGTATGACAGGGATGGGCAATGGTGGAAGATTAGGAGGCCACATTAGGCCCCCAAGAGTCTTTGGAGAGCCTTTTCCTCCAACATCATCTTCTTCTGCCAAATTAAATCAATTTCCCACCCTTCAGTGCCTCCAAACATGGGGGTATTTTCACCATGCTTTTGAACGTTCCTGGGCCATTTTAGGTGCAAGAGAGGACTTTTTTTTTTTTTAAAAAAAAATGGGAAGTAAGCTGAAGTCACTTCCTGTTCAGTTCTTGTTCCACTCTCCTGGGCCAAATTGACTCAGAGGAGGGACATTGGTGGAAACTCCTCCCATATATCTAAAGCGCATTTGGGAACATATGGAGGCATTTTGGACACTTGGTGGGGGCTGGATGCCACAAAAATAGTCCTGGGCCATTTGGATTGGAACAATTACTAAAAAAAGTCAAGGAAGAAAGTTTGAAGGCAAGCTTAATGTTGAACATCAAGAAAACAAAAGTAATGACTACAGAGGATTTACATAAATTCAATCTAAAAGATGATGAAATTGAAATAGTCAAAGATTTCCCATACCTTGGATCAGTCATCAGTGGTTACAGTCAAGAACTGAGAAGAAGACTAGGACCGGGAATGGCAGCTATAAAAGAACTAGACAAGAGCCCAAAGTGTAAAGATGTAATGCTGTAAGGATCATCTAAACTATCGTATTTCCCATCACCGTGTACAGAAGTGAGAACTGGACATGAAGTAAGCTGATAGAAAGAAAATCAATTAATTTGAGATATGGTGCTGGAGAAGTGTGCTAAGGATGCTGTGGATGACCAGGAAGACAAACAAATGGGTACTGAAACAGATTAAGTCTGAGCTCTCCCTAGAAGCCAGGATGACTAAATTGAGACTATTATATTTTGGCTGGATCATGAGAAGGCATGACTCACTTGAAAAGACAATACTTGGAAAGGTAGAGGGTAGGAGAAAAAGAGTTCGATAGTATACAGGTTGGATAGACTCAATCATGGAGTCTGTAGCTACAAGTCTGAAGGAAATATACAAAGTGGTTTAGGACAGGGTCTTAGAGATGTCTCATCCACACGGTTGCTATGAGTCGAAGCTGATTTGAAGGCAGTTAACAAAAACCAAAACAAGCCATATTGCTGGAATGGTTTCGAGGCATGACAAATCTCATAGTGAACAGATAAAATATATTTCCTACTTCAGCTTAAGGGAAAGCCATGTAATTGGACCATTCTTCAGTTGGGGAAATGCTCTGCTCTTGCTTTGTGGCCTTCACTTATGGAGAATTTCAGTTACACTTGATTTAAGGCTATGCACTAAAATTTGGTTGAGAAGACTGGTTTGTAAATGTTACTTAAAACTTCTTTTGGAGATATTATACCAAACTATTTTTGTGTTAGGTACAAAGACCACAGGATTGTTCACTTTGCCTCTCCCCTGTCCTTCTCTGGCATGCTCCAGGTCTTATTTGAAGCTGGCAAACAGTAACTCTTTGCTAGTTGCTTAGGTGGACATCCTGGTGCCCGAGAGAGAGAGAGGATGGAGGCAGTCAGCTTGACTGTACTGGGGAGCTTTCTCAACATATGGCTGTGTGCGACTAATGGTCAGCTGGGTTATGGTGCAGCTATGCCTGGGTACTATCCAATGGCCTTTGTTCAGTGTGGCAAAACCATTGCACAAGAAAGCACTGAATATTCCTTATGCAATGGAAAAAAAAGGAGTTATGCCAGAGTGACTTCTGGTTACACAAATATAAAACTACAAAAGGATCACGGTCATCATGTGGGAACAGTGTGCCAAAGGATAAAATGCACAAGTTACCCTCGTCCCAAGAAATAATCTCCTGGGTTTTAATCAGGCTAAAGTGCTTTAAGGGATAAATGGGATTACATATATACAGAACAAAAATACATCTTTGGGAATATATCAGCCACCCGTTCCACTGCAATGTCCAAAACTATAACTACAGTACGTGATACCAGTATTTATTCCCTTCTTTGAAAATTATTTTTGGAATAGTTCTTTAGCTTCTTAAGCTGAGGCAGATACAGAATATGAAGAATCCATGCTGCAATGACATTTAATGTGTCATCTGAATGCATGGTTGTAAAGTGTCATTTTGTGAAAGAGAAGGGACTTTTTTTTAATGGGACTGATTTTTAAAATTTTCGTTTGAGAGTAAATTGTAAATGTCACATAATTCAGCTTGTCTGAAAAAAAAAAAGCTGCTTTAATCAGTCAGTCACCTGAGAGAGTTGCCATCTTTTCCGTAAGGGGATGGAGTGTTTTTAAAGAGCACTGGAGAACCAACCCTTGTGGTGCTTGACCTTTCCAGAAATGTGGTAGAAGGATCAATGGGTAAATAACTGCAATGAGCTGAAACATCCCAGGTAGGAGTCATGAAAGGGGAAAGGGATGCCCTAAGAGCAACAAATAGCAACATTTTTATAAACTTTGAGGGAATAACTAGTTTATACGAACAGAGCTAGTCACCACCTACGTGGCCTCATTTCCCTTGTTTGGGTGAAATCCACGAAGCTGATATTTTCCCAATAATGAAGGTACAGCTATATTACATTACGAGTGGTAACTTCATGAGGAATAACTTCACTTATTGTGTGGTGGTGCAACTGAAACTTTTCTTTGAAAGTTGTGGAAGAATAGCTCATGGTTCAAGTGCTGGCACGAGCTTTGACCTATGCTATTGCCTCCTACTCTCTTGTGGTGGCTGAGGTGACAATATGATGGTCAGGAGAAGAGTGTTTTTTGTATAACAAGCTTGTAGCATCAGATTTTTCATAATGGCAAGTAAGAAGTATTTCAATCATTGCTGTGAAAAGAGGCAGTATTTAAAACTGTAGCTGCAAGGACAATTAACTACTGAGGGAGCTTTGAACTACAACTTTAAAAAAAAACACCAAACCTTTCCAAGTTGATTATCATTTTGGATCTTGCTCCATGTCCATCAGACACATGTATGCGAACAACAGGATATATATAACTGTAGCAGTTTTTTTTTAAAAGGGGGCATGCAGATATGATGGCAAAATATTATCAATCACTTCTCCCTTGTACTGGGCAGAGCAAAAAACCAAGCAATGAAAATATGTGCAGATCTGATACTCCTGCATAACTCCTAGGATGTAAAATAATAGAATCATAGAGTTAGATGAGACCACAAGGGCCATCTAGTCCAACCCCCTGCCATGCAGTAACTCCCAATCAAAGCATCCCCGACAGATGGTCATCCAGCCTCTGCTTAAAGACCTCCAAAGAAGGAGACTCCACCACACTCCGAGGGAGTGTTTTCCACTGTCGAACAGCTCTCACTGTCAGGAAGTTCCTCCTAATGTTGAGGTGGAATCTCTTTTCCTGGAGCTTGCATCCATTGTTCCAAGTCCTAGTCTCTGGAGCAGCAGGAAACAAGCTTGCTCCATTCTCAATGTGACACTCCTTCAAATACTTAAACAGGGCTATCATATCACTTCTTAACCATCACTTCTCCAGGTTAAACATACGCAGCTTCCTAAGTCTTTCCCCATAAGGCATGGTTTCCAGACCCTTCACCATTTTAGTCACCTTCCTTTGGACACACTCCAGTTTTTCAACATCCTTTTTGAATTGTGGTGCCCAGAACTGGACAAGTATTCCAGGTGAGGCCTGACCAAAGCAGAATAGAGTGGCACTATTACTTCCCTTGATCTAGACACTATACTTGTATTGATGCAGCCTAAAATCGCATTGGCCTTTTTAGCTGCAGCATCACACTGTTGACTTGTTCAACTTGTGGTCTACTAGGACTCCTAGATCCCTTTCACACATAGTCTCATTAAGCCTGGTGTCCCCCATCTTATATCTATGCATTTCATTTTTTTTTTTTTTTTTGCCCTAAGTGCAGTACCTTACATTTCTCCATGTTGAAATTTATTTTGTTAGCTTTGGCCCAGCTTTCTAATCTGTTAAGGTCATTTTGAATTTTCATCCTATCCTCTGAGGTATTAGCTAGTCTTCCTAATTTGGTGTCATCTGCAAATTTGGTAAGCATGCCTCCTATTCTTTCACCCAAGTCATGATAAAGATGTTGAAGAGCACTGGGCCCAGGACAAAACCCTGTAGCACCCCACTGGTCACTTCTCTCCAGGATGAAGAGGAGCCATTGTTGAGCACCCTTTGGGTTTGGCTGAGCAACCAGTTACGAATCCATGTAACAGTTACTTTGTCTAGCCCACATTTTACTAGCTTGTTTTCAAGAATGTCATGGGGAACCTTTTCAAAGGCCTTACTGAAATCAAGATATGCTATATCCACAGCACTCGCTTCATCTAGCAAGCTTTTAATTCTACCAAAAAAAGAGATCAGATTTGTCTGGCATGAATTGTTTCTCAGAAACCCATGTTGACTTTTAGTGATTATGGCATTCCCTTCTAAATGTTCACAGACTCTCTGTTTAATTATCTGCTCTAAAATCTTTCCTGGTATTGGTGTCAGACTAACTGGACGATAATTATTGGGATCCTCTTTTCTTCCCTTTTTGAAGATGGAGACAACATTTGCCCTCCTCCAGTCTACCGGGACTTCTCCTTTTCTCCAGGAGGTCTCAAAAATTATTGCCAATAGCTCTGATATTACATTTGTTAATTCTTTTAATACCCTTGGATGCAGTTCATCTGGTCCTGGAGACTTATATTCATTTAAATTAGCCAGGTATTCCTGTACTTCCTCTTTACTTATGTTTAGAAGAACTTGTTTAAATGCTAGAACAGAGGGAAAGGGTAGAACCCTTCATAAAATATCTTGATCCTCTTCACGGATCAATTCTTCTACAATTGGTGACAGGAAATGGAATGTGTGCAAATCTGGGGCTGAGTCTGTCTGTGTCTTTTCATCTGTGATTGTTCCCTCACACA
The DNA here is from genome assembly GCA_026167975.1 of Phrynosoma blainvillii. NCBI lineage: Eukaryota > Metazoa > Chordata > Lepidosauria > Squamata > Phrynosomatidae > Phrynosoma > Phrynosoma blainvillii. The sequence goes on along the minus strand of JANUYF010000001.1, from coordinate 119,926,159 downwards.
TGCCACTTGCTGCTGAATCATGCTGCTGTCAGTCCTTAAGCAGTGCACATACATGGATGAACCAGACTAAAAATGCAGTTTTTGAATTTGAGCCAGTTTGCAACCCATTCACACTGAGGCTAATTCTGGGGTGTTAGTTTAATGATATTCATTTGGTCTGAATGATGACAAAAACTCAATTTGTGGGAGCCATCAATTTGTGGGAGCCACCATATTAAAAGATAAGACCCTTGGTCCTAAGGAGGAGAAGTTGTCTTCACTGTTTTATTTTCACATCGCTGGAATCTTGTTGGTACACTAAGCTAACTTAATGTGTATGTGTCAAGCCATCTGTCGACTCCATTAACTTCATGGAGTTTTCTTAGCCAAGGAATGCTTAGAGGTGGTTTTGCCAGTTCCTTCCTCTAAATATAGCCTATAGCACCTGATATTCATTGGTGATCTCCCTGCTGACCCTACGTACCTTCCAAGATCAGACAAGATCTGGTGCTGTTAAGGTATTTTGCCTGACACTTTTACTGGTGGTGTGCAGTAGAGAGGGAGGGACTTGTTGGTTGCTGGCCTCACACATCCTATTTCTTCAGTGCTAGCCTTCTGGGAGGTGGAGGTTGTTCTCAGATGTAAGCATGTTCTGGGACAGCTGGCTTACAAAATTGCCTATGCCACAGGATAGACAATTCTAGAAGACAGTCTTCCAAGAGATTTTTTTTTAACCTCTGAAGATTCTCATCCTCCATCCAATAAGCCAGAACTGATAGCCATCTTCTTTCAATGGCAGCTATAATCAATCTGCCTTTCTTCTTTTATGGCCACTGTACTCAGGGGCCTTTTTATGTCCTGTTGCTGTCACAGCCCAAAGGGTGGTCTACTCTCAGGACATTGTGCTAAGTAGTCATTTGTATCTGAGTCCTTTGCTCTCCATCGTCATAACCTGCCTCATAGGATCATTAGGAGGATAAAATGGGCAGGGAAGATTGGGCTTGTCTTGGGCTTCTTTGATGGGTAGGGAGAAATAAACACAAGAAATAAATGTAGTCTTTCTTCCAATTTTCTCAAGAGCACCCCTTTACTTTCCCCCAAATATCTGTCATTTTCATTTGTGGAATGGGGGGGGGGGGAGAAGCATAAACTGCTCTGTTGAGGATGCTGTTGTAGAAAGAACAAAACATGCCCCCCACCCGAGACATTGTCTGGGGTTTCCATGTGTCCCTGTGGCAAGGTACCCCAAAACTCAAAGCAACTCTACACAGCCCCTTGCTCTATAGAAGCCTCCCACACATTCCTGTTATAAGCCTTTTGAACCAATTATACCAGCCCAGTCCCATTGTTTCTATATATCTGTCACCATTATGGTTTGACAGAACATAGTCATTGAACAACGTCATTTTAAAATACATCTCTCAAAGCCAAGCATGTGTACAGGCTGGAACAACTGAAAAGTGCAGATAAAAATCACAGTTTGACTACATCTATCCAACATAGCAAAAATGGCAGAGGCATTCATGCATTTTCCATCAAATTCCTAACAAGATCAAGCAGTCAGATGAAAATACTATATATAACCACCAGCTCTAGCCTAGCTGTCTCAGATGAAATTGTGTTAATCCAGTTGCTGGGGGAATCAAGATCTGATTTAAGAAACCTCTTATTATTTGCTAAATGATAAGCTGTAATACGCAAAATAAAATTACCCTGCATTAGTCATAATTTCTTGCTGGTTCTGACATCTTTTCAAGCACCAGTCTTCACATTTTGAAAAGCATATTGGCAATAAAAGCAGGGTCTTGTTAGAGGCGCTCTGGTCAAGGTGCAGTAAGGAGATGAATTATGGGGGTAGGGTCCTAATGGACCTTATGTTACAAGAAATTTAGAATATCACATCTAAAAATAATTATGTTGTCCACAGAACTGCCTGGCATCTGCTTTTCTGCTTCCTGAATATTTCCTATACATGTAGTAGATGTAGTTACTAAATTAAATAAATCACGTTTAGTCATTCACTGCATCTTGAAGACTGTTCTGGACATAGTAATTGTACTTGTACAAGGGACCTTGATAGGTCATAAAGAAAAGGGGAAACACATTTCATGTAAATATATTTATGTACATATATTGATTTAAATATGAACCTAATTTATTTTCATTATTCATGCCTTATGTGGGTTCCTTCCTTCCAATAAACCCTGAACCAATGAAATTTGCTTATGTCCTATTGATTGAAATTTGCTTACATCTTGCTCGCTATCTAGTGCAGGAGTAATATTTGCTTTCCCATACAATTTCATGTCCATCCAGGTTGCATTATTATATCAGTTAGATACCAATTTAACTTCCATGGCTCCATCCCATGGAGGCATTCTCTACTAATGAACTGTAGTGCTATATTTCAGAGGAAGACAACAGAGAATTCTAAGTCCCTCCTCAAAATACCAGTCTCAGGATTCCATAGGATGGAGCCATAACAATTAAAGTGGTATCAAACGGCTATAATTGTGCAGTGTGGATACACCCTTCAAATATATTGTAAGCTTTTCTTCAGTCTCTTTTCTCTCTCTTTCTTCCATAATAAAGAAAAATGCGGAGCTTGGTTGAAATGCTAGAAAAAAGTGGTAATTATTGTTTAAACTCAAGATAGGGTGAGAACATTAAGGAGAGGTATTTGTGGGGAAAATAGTTTGCTCTTTTGCTTCTATCTTCTTATCCTGCTTTTTAATTCCTTGGAATTAAGTGATGACTGGTGGCTATCATGCCAGTGGAGTGGGTGTTAATCTCAATTTTAAAGGTGCTGAGCCCTGTGCTCTGAATGGGTTAAGCACATTGGATAGCTCCTTTAAAGTTTGGACTAAAAGACAGAATGGATTCAACATGCATCTGACATGGGAGCCACTAGACGCCACTGTTAAGAAGATGCCTTATACTGTTCTTTAAGCTTAGCATTGTTTACAATAATGTAATCAGATTGTTAGAAGGGACCATAAGGGCCGACTAGTCCAATCTCCTGCCAACGTTAAGACTCCACAGTTGAAATATCCTCAAATGATGGTCACCCAACTCTCCTGTTTAAAAACAAGAGTTTTTCACCTTCCAAGGTAGTCCATTCCCCCAATGAACAACACTTCCCATCAAGAAGTTCTTCCTATTGTTTAGGTGGGATCTCTTTTCTTGTAATCTGAATCCATCGGTTCACATTCTAGTCTCTGTAGCAGTAGAATACAAAGCTTGCTCCATCTTCTACATGACATCCCTTCAGATATTTAAAGATAGCAATAATATCACCTCTCAACTTTCTTTTGTCCAATCTAAACATACCCTATTCTGGACATGTTAAAGTTTGATTCCCAGAACTTGACATATGTATGTAAGATTTGACCAGAACAGAGTAATAGGGAAGAGCAGACGAGACTTGTACTCTGACTCTGAATAGTGCTGCAGCGTTTCAAGACAGGAGTGTTTCCCAGTCTGACCTGAAGACATAAGGGAATGAACCAGGGAACTCCTGCAGAGAAAGAATGTATTCTGTTGCTCACTTATAGCCTCCTCATGTGAATGTTTCAGGTTGCAGCTTCACTTTGTCCCTCTGCCAGCAGTTCCAACAGAAATGGGGTTCGAAGTGGTGACCACAGGCTGAAAAAGTTTGAATGATATGTTCAGGTGTCACTAAGGAGGATCTCAGGAAGAGTTTAAGGCCATGAATCATCCTAGAGCAGACGGTTAACAAGATTTGGCACTGGGAGTCACCAGTTTGAATGGAGCCTTAGGATCAAATTTGGCTCCACTAATTTGAGAATTTAATTGAATTCACTGAGATGTTATTTTTGAGTAGACATGTGTGGATTCAGAGCATGGGAGTTACATTTTTGAATTACAGTGTCTAGAATCCCCCCACCCAGCATGTACATGTAGTTCAAAATGTAGTTCACAAATGTAAAATTTGGTAGTTCAAAAATGTAACAATTCTAAGCACTGGTGGGCTTGCAGGACTGCTATGGGTTGGATCCAGACTCCGTGAAGTCTTGAGTCATTCCATTGGGATCAATGGGACAGGTTAAATCGAGGGGCATTACACTATGAAACCCTCCACATGTTGGTGGGCTCCAGCATACTTTATCACTGACTAGGCTTGCTGGGAATTGCAGTCTCACAACAGCTGGAGAATTGCATCATTTCCATCTCTGATTTAGTCACAACTAGTGTTGAAGTTCAGTGGTGTGGTGTGCTTGAAAATCCAGCAGAGCCAGGGAACAAAAATCCAAACTTTTAAAAGTAGAGCTTTATTGTTTCAAAAGGTAAAAATAAGCAAAGAAAAAATACAGTCCACCATAGGATCACATCCACATGATGTGGATGAACAAAAGAGTTACAGATCCATGTTTCCAGACCCAGAAGTTACATTGTAAAAGCAATATAAGCATATTATAGTCCAAGAATTAACTCCATAGTTAGATCCATTGCAAACACACACACAATCAAGAAGAAACAAGAAATATAAACAATTCTAGACAAAGGATTTCTCAGCCCTGCCCTTTCTCCACCTTCTGGGTGTTAACCTTATGTTGATTGGATGTTATGTGTATGATGTATGTTAACCCAGCCCCTTGCTGTCCATCATCCACCACGTGGTTTTCTTTCCCAGGCTAACGATGTTTTGGGTACTGTTATCTGAACGCAGCTGCCTTTCCCAGCTAGGAACTTCTGATGTTATGACTCTCTGGCCACCTGGACTGGGTTGTTTTTGTTTGCCCAGATGTTGTTCCCATGAGGAAAATTACAGACACACATCTCTACATTTCACCTTTGACTGTATAACCCATCTATATTCTAACAACTAGCTTAAGTCCCATGTATTCTAATCTACATTAAACACAATGCTATAGATTTCTGGGATTTGTAGTTTTGTGAAATATTTAGCCTTCTCTCTCAGAATGCTTGAAAGCCAGTGTGGTGTAGTGGTTTGAGAGTTGGACTCTCAGGGTTCAATTCCCAGCTTGGCTATGAAACCCACTGGGTGACCTTGGGCAAGTCACACTCTCTCAGCCTCAGGGGAGGGCAATGACAAACCTCCTCTGAACAAATCTTGCCAAGAAAACCCATGATAGATTTGTTTTAGGATTGCCAGAAGTCGGAAATGACTCGAAGGCACACACATCATCATCAACAAGGAACAATCAGAACAATCTGGTGCCACAACAAACTCCAAGTCCCAGGATACCATAGCGTGGAGCTATGACAATTAAAGAAGTGTTGAACTGCATTATTTCTGCAGTACAGATGCCACCTAACTCTGGATCAAACCTGTTGCTTAAGTGTACACACTGCAGACTCATTTGTGCAAGTGTCTGCCATAAACTGAGAAAGAAATGCTTGCCCTCCTCCTGACATCAATACACAGTTGTCACAGGTTTACTTGGGAAGCCAGGAGAAGCATGATCAAGAGCTGAAGAACCAAATGAGGGAGGGATTTTTGCATTAGCACTTTGTGATGGCCTTTGGCTTGCTTATTAACCCTCCCCTCTTCACTGTGAAGGGAGCACAAGGGCAGCCTCTCCTATTTTCCTTGCACTAAGCACTTCAGCAATGTTTTCTTCCCTTGCGCCAGACGCTTTCGCAGCATGAGTCATTTTATACTTACAGCAATTTTCTGCTGAGAGTTTAATGAGTGCAAAAGGGCACTTTAGACTTACAAACATCATAAGGCAAATAAGTGCTATGTGAAAGCCAGGCAAATTAAGAAGAAAAACAAGAATAAAAATAGACAGATCATAAGGCGGAAAAGCAACAGTGGTGGAATGTACGGAGGGAAGAAAAGATGGATTTCCGGATGGCTTGCAATGATCTCTTGACTCCATTTACAGCTACAATATGTTTTTTAAATGATATGTTACAAATGTACTCATATGATATTTGTAATGTTCCCGTGACATAATGAAGCACTCTGTCACTTTGACTCATAAACTCATTTAGAGATACATTTGCTGATCCTCATGGAAAATGTCTAATACTTTTTAAAACTCTTGAGGAATCCTCAGTTTGTATTTGGATTAAGGCCCACATCTTCTATTTTTCTGCATGGAAACAGATGGAGAAACACTTTGCTGGGAAAAAAGGAGACAATTTTCTTTTCAAACTTTGATGTTCTGACATATTTAAACCTAGAGGAGATAATATCAATTTCAAAGGTTCAAAGGCTGAGGTGAAGCAGCTTTTTAACATGCCACCATTATAATCTTCCAGCCTTGTACCTTTAAAATTTTTCCTCTTGCTTTCTACCTCACCAGCAGTATAACTATTCCCTCTGAATACTATTTCAAGAGGTTGTACATATGTCATAGCCTTAATACCCCAAAGGCACCAGATCCTGTTTGATTTTGGAAGCTAAGCAGGGCCAGCACTGGTTAATACTTGGATGGGAGACCAACAGCAAATCCAGGTAATGTAGGTTATATTTCAGAGGAAGTATCTACCAAAATCACCTCTGAGGATTCCTTGCCTAAGAAAACCTATGAAATTCAAGAGGTCACCATAAGTGGACAGGCAACTTGGAGGCACACCTTCATGCCAAATTCTGTCACAACCTTTGATTAATTATTTGAGCACCTTGGACAAGATCATAAAGTGCAAAGATATAGCTCTGAACACTGAAATGAGGCTTGTCCAAGATGTATTCCCTATCACCATGTATGGATATGAAATCTGGACAGGAAAAAAAAAGCTGATAGGGAGAAAATCAACTCATTTGAGATGTGGTGCTGGGAAAAATTACTGAGAATACCATGGATAGTCAAGAAGACAAACAAATGGACCTCTCAGCAGCTTTTGATAATATTGACCATGGTATCTTTCTGAGTCGCCTCTCTGGGATGGGGCTTGGAGGTACTGTTCTACAGTGGCTCCGTTCTTTCTTGGAGGGGCATTCTCAGAAGGTGGTGCTGGGGGATTCCTGTTCGACTCCTTGCCCATTGGCCTGTGGGGTCCTTCAGGGCTCAGTCCTGACCCCTATGCTTTTTAACATCTACATGAAACCACTAGGAGAGGTCATCCAGAGTTTTGGAGTAAGGTGTCACCTGTATGCTAATGATACCCAGCTCTATCACTCCTTTCCACCTAATTCCAAGGAAGCTGTTTCTGTCCTAAACCAGTGTCTGGATGCTGTAATTGACTGGATGAGGGCAAACAAATTGAAGCTTAATCCAGACAAAACGGAGGTGCTCCTGGTCAGTTGAAAGACAGATCTGGGAATAGGAATTCAGCCTGTGTTAGATGGGGTTACACTCCCCCTGAAAACTCAGGTTCGTAGTTTGGGGGTACTTCTTGATTCAGTGCTGAGCCTGGAAGCCCAGGTATTGGCGGTGAGCAGGAGTGCCTTTGCACAGCTACAACTTGTGCGCCAACTGCACCCATTCCTGGAGAAGTCAGATCTGGCCACGGTGGTACATGCCTTGGTTATATCCCATTTGGATTACTGTAATGCGCTCTATGTGGGGCTGCCTTTGAAAAGTGCTCAGAAACTTCAGCTCGTCCAAAGAGCTGCAGCCAGGTTGTCAACTGGAGCTGGCTACAAGAAGCATACAACTCCTTTGTTGCAACAGCTCCATTGGCTGCCACTCTGTTTCCAGGCACAATACAAAGGCTGGTTTTGACCTATAAAGCCCTATATGGCTTGGGTCCAGGCTATTTGAAGGATCGTATCTCCCTGTATGAGCCCCCTGGAGTATTGAGATCATCTGGCAAGGACTTTCTCTCTGTCCCATCACCCTCTCAGGTGCGTTTGGTGGGAACAAGAGAAAGGGCCTTCTCTGTGGCTGCTCCCAAGCTCTGGAACTCCCTCCCTAAGGAAGCCAGGATGGTGCCATCCCTGCTGTCCTTCTGGTGGCAGGCAAATATGTTTTTATGTTGCCAGGCCTTCACATGACATGGATGCTGTTTTGTTTTTGTTTTAAAGAATTTTAAACTGTAAAATTTTAATAATCTAATGTTTTTATTTGTTTGAATTGTTTAATTGTTTTTTAAACTTTGTATTTTTAATGTTTTCTACTGTTTTAACTTGGACTGTTTTAGATTTGTTAGTCGCCTTGAGTCCTTGTACTGGGAGGAAGGTGGGATATAAATAAACATAACAACAACAACAACAACAACAACAACAACAACAGCAATAATAATTTCTATAATAGATCAAGTCTAAACTCTTTCTGGAAGCCAAGATGACTTAAGGCTGTTGTAGCTTGACCCCATCATGAGGAAAAATGAATCATTAGAAAAAGCAATTATGCTAGGAAAGATATAAGGCAGTAGAAAGATAGGAAGACCGCATGCCAGATGGTTAGACACAGGCTTGGGTCTGCAGGACATGAAAAGAGAGGCTGAGCACAAGGGGTCTTGGAAATGTCTCATCCACAGGGTCGCCACATGGCCAGAAGGAGGAGAATCCTGCCTGAAAAAGATATCCTCCCCACCATATACCATTTTAATTAAAGATTGAAACAACATGTAGGAATCTGACTAACATCTCCAATTGTTTTTCTCCTGTTTGGTTTGTAACATCTTGCCTGATGAAGAAGCCCATGGAGCTTCGAAAGCATGCAACAAGTATATTGTGCATTTTGGTTGGCCAATGAAGGTATCACTGATGGATTTTTGTTTGAGGGTCGCCATGAATCAAAGTTGACTTGAGGGCAGTTAAGAACAACAGCTATTCAGAACTCTTAGTACTTGGATGGGAGACTGCTAACAAATACCAGGTGCTGTGGCTATATTTCAGAGGAAAGAAGTTGCAAACCAACTCTGGTTAGTCCTTGCCTAAGAAAACCCTATGAAATTCATGGTGTCTCCCTAAGTCGGCATGCAACTTGAAGGCACACACACATGCAGCAGAACTGAAAGGATAAGCATTTCTAAAACATGGCAGGAGGTGGCATCATAGAGCTGTCTATTTGCCTCATTCAGTATCTAGGCTAGGACAGCATCTGTGGATAGCACTTGCCTGTCTGCTCGCCCGCCCGCCCCTGCTTTTTCGTAGATGTAATTCTGATTAGCTTCCATTTAGTGAGTCTTGTTTTATAATTGGGGCAGTGCCTAATCTTCACCTGTTTTAATTCTGGTGATTAGAATTAAACAAGGAAGAACAGCGTGTCTTCCCACAGCTTCTGGCAAAAGAGCTGTATTTGCCAGCTACCTAAATATCAAGAAGTTGTTTGCAAAGATAGTCACAGCTGATATTGCAAAGTTGTATGCAATTGGTATATACATTGTATTATATGATATTATATATGAAATCATATATTATATAGGATATTATATCTCTCATAGTTGCCCTTGCAACTATGGATCAAAACTCATCTAGGACCTGCTACCATTATTATTATTATTATTATTATTATTATTATATTTCATTCATTCCACTTTCCCCCCAAAATTGGGACTTAGAGCAGCTTTCAATTTAAAAGAACAGTACAAGTCACCTGCCTTTGGCTCTTTGTAAGAACTAGGCCTACAAGGTTCTGGTTTTCTTGCAGAAACTCTGAATGGATGATAACCTGAACCTCTGTTGCTGCTGTGATAGAGGATAAATGTTTCCTGAAGCAAGTACCAAGCTAAAGGGATACCATAGGGAACTGGAATGTTTAAGGCAAGGGCAAGGAACAACTCTAATCAGCCTCAACCAGCATAGGCAAAGTTCAGGAATTATGAGATCTGTAGTTCAACAACATGAGCCAGGGTAGTGTACTGGTTTGAGTGTTAGACCACAACCCTGGGAGATCAGAGTTTAAATCCCTGCTGAGCCACGGAAACCTATTGGATGGTCTCAGGCAAGTCACTCTCTCTCAGCCTTAAGGGGAGGCAATGGCAAACCCCCTCTAAACAAATCTTGCCAAATAAACCCTGAGATAGATTCACCTTAGGGTCACTGTACACTGGAAATGACTTGAAGGCACACAACAACAACAACAACAACAAACAAAGGTCAACAACATCTAGTGATCTGCAAGCTTCCCCTCCCAGGTTTGAGTCCTGGCTAGTTTAGATGGTAGACTGTGCTCTGATTCCTCAGAAGATTTAGGGAAATTTCCTCTCGTCAAATTATTATTATTAAGTTTTCCCCAGCTGAACACTTTAATAACATTAAGCTAAACTGTCCCAATTCTTTGTTTGAAAACAAAACCTAATTATCACTTCAGATTTCTAACTCCTAGAAAATTAGATTAGATCCATATTTTCCTGCAACTGTTGGATAGCCAGCCTAATGAAAATTCTACTTTTCATACCTAGCAATCAATCATAGCTCTGTTTACTCCCAGAAGAACATATGTGAGGCTTCCTCTCTTTCTCGATAGCATTTTAATCTTTCTCCTTCATAAATAAATATCTATACCTGTTAACTACAGTACTATGCAGGAGTGGGAGGAGGCAAAATGAGGGCAATGTCATCCAAATAGGAATTCTTCCTCTCCCCCCATGAAATTTTCTTTTGCCCCAAACTTCTAGCATTGAAGAGAGTGAGACACTGAAAATAGTTCATAACCTGTATCAGCTGTATTCACATTACTTTGGCAACTTTGCCCCTTTTCTTGTGAGGCCTAAACTGTATTTCTAAATGCTCAACTGAAATTTTAACTTACTGCAATGCCAGACATTTGGGGTCTGAAGGAAAAATTCATTTGACGGGCAGAATTCGTATTTGGAGGGGTGATGTGCCAGTTTTGTCTCTTGTGCTACTATATTGTAACCTGTTAAAGATATTACAATTTTAGACATATGTATAGTTTGAAATATCTATCCCTATTTCCAGATAATTCTGCCTGTTACTAAAAATGCTAGGGTCCCCAGGTGGGCACCCACAATTGTATTCAGTAGAGGAATTGATTAAGCTCAATAGGAAGCAGTGAGAGGGCTAGCTAGGGGAACTCAAGGCCAGAACTTTTAGTCTATGTATATTGGTTCCAAATCCAGTATTCCAAAGGCAGATTTCAAATCAGTCAGTTTTATTATTATTTTATTTTCTTATATCCCGCCTTTCTCCCAATGTAGCGAAGGCAGCAAATTTACGACAGCAAGGGGACATCAACTTTCACTCAAAGGCACTTTCTCTCACACATACACACAACAAACTAACAATATAAAAGGTGGTAGTGATAGCTGTTTCAGAGGGTCGGCAATATGTTACCGGGTTCAAGTATGAGGCTCCAATCAGAGGAGTTGCAATGAAAGATTTTGGCTCACCATGAAGCTGAGCTTTGTTGTGAGGAATCAAGGGAGAAATGGACAGAATGTCTGTGTCCATCCAAGACTGAATTGGGACTGCCCCAAACAGGTATGTTTATAGGGAGAAATGGGACTTGAGGCAGTTTCCTGGGAGTTGAAAGGACTTTTCCAGGAGGAAGAAGGCCATGGTTTGGGGGAAATGGCAGGGCAATCAATCTAGATCAGGGGTAGGCAACCTTTCCCCTTTAAGGGCTGAGGGACTTCAGCTCCCAGAAGCCTCAGCCATGTTGGCCAATAGTCCCATGTTGGCCAATAGCTCCTGGGATTCTGGGAGCTGAAGTCCCTTGGCCCTTAAAGGGGAAAGGTTGCCTACCCCTGATCTAGATGGTTCACACCAAAAGTTGTCATCTCCAGAAGGCAGTGCCCTTTGATTCCCAACCTTTTGGCAAGTACCTGTTGAATTGCCCTCTATCACACACCTGTGTGAAGGGATTACTCCAGTCTCAAAAGAACTATCCTGTCTACATGTGCTAGCGCTCCCAAGCCAAGTCTGCTGGATCTCCATATTTGGGCAGGCTACTGTTCTCACATTGGGACACCTCTGGTGGTTTAGTGACCAAACAATCCTTTTAATATCAACCTGATATCAAAGGTTGACTGGGGTGATAGAGGGCTCATCTGTGCGGTAACATACCCTTCATATCCCATGGAGTATTCACAGAACTTAGAAGAAAGAAGTCTGTGCTGGGGGGGGATGTGTAGGGTTTGGTTTAGGCTTAACTCTGAACATGGCAGTTAAACGCTATGCTCAACTTCAGAGGTTTAATTTAGTTTTAGCACAATTGATCCTGTGGTAGCCCACATTTTACACACACCCATGCACACATTCATTTAGCCTGAAGTTCATAGAACCAAAATTAATATTTCAATGCAATTTCATCTTGAAAGTGTCAAGGAAGTTCAGCAATCACATGTCTTGTTAACATTTATAGCAAGTGGAAACTTCAGTGCATGAAAAGTTTTAAATGAAGGTTTAGTAGTGTTCTGTTCATCTCTGCATGAAAAGGCAGAAAGGTTAGGTCCCATTAACCTCTCTGACCATGAGGAGGTGGAAGCTATAAAATTGTCTAATTACTGAAAGGAGTAATTTGGTAATTACGCAAAATAAGAAATGATTTAGTCTTGTTTACAAGAAAAATTGCTTACCTACCTTTTTTACTGATCCCATTCTCTCTGGGTAATATTCCAGCATGGCCTCAGAAATGAATGTGCCAGTGTCAACCCATACTCTAGCACTGTGTTGTCAGGAGGACTGATGCATTACACAAGATCCCTTGGCATTAAAAAGGGGAACAATCTTAGTCTGCCTGGTTTAGGTGATTGTCTCAGTTTAGTAAGCTGATATGCAGAATACTTTGGACATACTCATTGCCCCTTTGCACAAACAACACTTAAAACAGGATGCACATGATTCTTTTTCCCCTGCTGGGAAACTGCTGTAACCAGCCACGGTATTAATGATTTTGTGACCATAAAGTTTTGCAGACATGGTTTTGTAAGCTCAAAAATGAAACCATCAGCAGCAGGCAGGTAGAGTTTGAAGAAGGAACAGAGGGGAGGAGGAATCCGTACCCTCCAACATTTCATAGATGAAAACTGGGACACATGCGGCCAAGCAACATCAAAGCCCCCACATATGTTGCCTCCACCCCCTCTAATTTGCTACCTCATTTTCTAAATGTAATTCCCAGGAAAGTGGGTGCAGGATTGATGGCATATGATGCAGTCTACAGGTCTTACTCAGATGTAAGTCCTACTGAATTCAATAGTGTTTTCTCTCAGAAAAGTGTTTTATAGTGTCTGCCCCATGAGACCCCTGCCACTTTATTCAAAAGGACATCTAAAGGCAAGCCATTCAAAGATTCACATATGCCCAGAATGTAAAGGGAAGGGAGATAAGAAATATGCTGCCCCTTCCAGCTTTTCATGGGTGAGTGGGAGCCTGGGAGAGACATCTCCAGAAAGTCCATGCCACCCACCCACCAGTCAGTCACCACTCACCAACCTGTGAATGTGTGCAGTGAAACTGGTAGAGAAGAGGAATGTGAACTGTTGGCCTGCGAATGTGTGCATACAAATACCAAGTCCAAAAAAGAAAAGAAAAGAAAAAAGAAAAAAAAGAAAAAGGCAATGGTGCCTTTTCTGGATGCTGAAACAAACAAGAGAGTTACCCTTCCATGACAGGAATGATCAGATGACCTAGGTGACCACCCACTAACATGATTCCACTGTGATCCCAATTTGAGGATAAAAGGACAGCTTGTATACCTGGGTCAGGTTCTAAGACAATTCCCCATTTCTTTCTTTGTATAAGTAGACAGTCATGGTGAAACCAAATTGTGTCTGTCTACTGAGAGAACAGCTTCTGCCACAGGATTAGACCTTCCTGCTGCTTCAGACATTGTCTTGTGTGAGGCAGAGGAGAAGATGGTGCCTGGCTATTCTATTCTATGGAAGAATCTGTCTTTATTATTGGTAAGAGGCTAGTGTCTTCTGCTGCAGCTGAGAACAGCTGGCCAATTTGGAGGTTTAGGGCAGGTTGCCTGGCAGACACAGCTCCGATCCTTCGTACTTCTCTGCCCACCTCCTGACTTCCCAGTCCCTGCTGCCTAAGGCAGCTGCCTCACTGTGCCTAATGATATTGCTAGCCTTTCTCTGCTTGCAGCTTTGCCTCCAAAATCTACGCTGGTGGGTTGAGGAGGACTCTAGATTTTGGGGGCCTGTAAAGAAGAAAAAATGGAAAAGGCTGTTGTGCAAGCAAGCAACGTTGGATGTACCCTCAGTGTGCAGAACTAATGAACTGACCGACCAGGATAAATTAAACCAATCAAAATAATCAAATCACATCTGAAATCACAGGCATTGAACCTTCACCTTAGCATATTTCTCCATCCCCTTTGGGTAATCAAGATTCTATGAAAGCTCCTTCACTCTGCCATTTAATTCTGCTTTAGATAAATACTGTAGAAGGCATTCTCTCCAAAGGTTATATTGGCTTCGAAGGAGCGCTGGGGGTGGGGGTGAAGAGGATGAGGGTGTTAAAAGACAACAAACACCCCCACTGTGCAAATGTGCCTTTTTAAGGTGCCTGTGGTATTTTATTGCTCAGTTAATAAGATTTGGGTCATGTAAATAAAGTGGCATTTCAAAGTGAATGGGGATGTGAGGAGATATAACCCAAAGAGGAGCTCCAACTCCCTTCACATCTGTTGCTCTATTTGTTCAATTTACATTTTTAAATTAATTCCATTATTCTTATGAAGGCACATTCTCCCGTCCTGTCCTTCCAACATCTGTCCTCCTGACACCTTTGCAGATTCCGTGCAGAGAGAAATCAAAGCAACTTCATGGACCAGCTGCTAGAATAGGACTGTGTAGCCTTCCTTCAATTCCAACTTGGGTCCCCTGAGCAATGAGCTTTTGAAACTCTTAACAGGGTCCTCAGGCTTCCTCCAGATTCTTAATTGAACTTGGCCTTTCTGGGCAATTGCTGAAAAGGACAACACCTTTAGCAATTTCTTTGGTGCCATTTGGGTTAGGAAAGTGGGAAATCCTAGTCCACCAAGCTTTTGTTCTTGAATAGACCTCAAACATATTAGTGCTCAGTGAAGTAAAAACGAGTAACAAATTAATATGAAGTTTTTGTTTTTTTAAAAAAATGATATTGTAAGAACCAATTGATACTGTACCAACTGCACCAGAAGGATATGCCAGAAACAGGAAAGCGCTTAGAAAATGAAAGATACCAATGATTAGAACTTGTATCAGAGGCAGGGAAATTGTAGCCTGTGGGTCACAGGCGACCATGAGAGGCTGCTTTTGAATGTCCTCTCAGGCTTGCGTGTGATCTGAATTTTTGTCCCCAAGTGCCCCTCTAGACAGGGATGGGCATTTTCACCATGTTTTTGGGTCCCAGCTGTTCTACGTTTGGCAGAGACCTTTGTAAAAAACAGGAAGTGAGTAGTGTCTTCGGGGTCACTTCCCATTTTAAAAAAGGCCCTCCTTGGGTCTAGAATGGCCCTGGCCCCACCAATGGCAAAATTGCTCCATACCTCCTGGGGCTTGGGGGTACTTTTGGGGACAAGAGCTTTGTAAAATATTTTTGAAGGAGGGAGTTTTACACAATCTAAGCCAGGGGTAGGCAACCTTTCCCCTTTAAGGGCCGAGGGACTTCAGCTCCCAGAAGCCTCAGCCATGTTGGCCAATAGTCCCATGTTGGCCAATAGCTCCTGGGATTCTGGGAGCTGAGGTCCCTCGGCCCTTAAAGGGGAAAGGTTGCCTACCCCTGATCTAAGCCATAGCATTTGCCCGGATAGGTCCCGCTCAATTCAAATATTGGCTATAAGAGTTATCTCATTTAAGCAATTTTTAAACAATTACTAAAGCCTAATTTTTTTCCCATTGCAGTTGGGCAAGTCAGGATGAGAGATGGCAATTGGGTCACTGAATTTTGGGAATCAGGTTTCAACTGGGGCACTTCCAGTCAGATGGCCTTTAGCTGTAGACCTTAGACAGCTTTATCTTTTACTATATAAGAAACAAAGGTGGAAGCAGTGAAGGAAAACAAGAGGGAAGGGGGCTGTAGGTGGACAATGGCAGGTGAGACCCTTGCATAATAACTGTGACAGAGTCAGAGTGATCACACAATAAAAGTCCTGTCTGGAAGCATCCCAGGTCTTCCCCATTACAGTGTGGTGTTCTAGACATGATCAAGCCATGTTAAAGTATGCCATGGAAAAGACTGGGAAAAAGTACACAATGGAATGGAAAAGAATGGGCATCAGTTGTAGCTTGTAGAGAACCCCCGTTTATCTTCATGGGGTCAGTGTGTCCAAGGAGAGGCACAGTGTGCTTCATTTTTCAAAACAGCACTATCATGTATCAGCACATATATACTCTGGTTTTTCCTCAGATGATATAAGAGATGTGTCAGCTATGTGAAAGGATAACATGTAAATACGGGGCTAAGGGTGGTACTACTTACTCCACAGTTCCATGTCCACATTCTGAATGTCAGGCAAAGGGTCTTAAGAGGGACACAGTCACAATAGATGTATAGCCAATTACTCTTTGAGAATGTCACCTAATGCACGGAGTTCAGGGGTTGAAGATGAACTAGCATGCTGTGTTGGCAATGGGAACAGGGTTGGCAGTTCCACTTCCTGTAGATGCATTTGGGTTAATGTCCATTACTTGTTTGCTTGACTAGGTTGGAAGACTGTGTTGTTGGCTTTGTCACTGGCTTACTCTGTAGTGTGTCAAAGCAAAGGCAACCCTTGCTGCATTTGCTTTGACACCTTCAACTGATCACAGGCTTTCAAACCAGAAGAAACTTAATAGCTGGAAAAATGCATCGACTCATTTTCCAGTGAACAAAGGGTATGTAATCTTAGTGAAGAAACAGATGCAAATATTGTTCTTCCACATTTGTACATGGCATGGTATAACTGAGGTTTAAAAAGGATAGTAAAACTCTGGGTGAATGCTGTATAAAATATATAGGACAATTCACAGCCAGTGTTGAAATGATGTTGTGTGTGTCTGCTTTTACATTCTAAATAAAATAAAATAAAATAAAATAAATCAGAATAAAGATGAGAGCTGTGTACTTCTAGTTGATGGTCAAGAAGGGCCCATAATGACAGGTGAATTAAAAGTGGAATGGAATAATCTCATTAAAAAGGATAAGAGGATCCTAAGGCAATATAAATTGCCATAAAACTCAAGCTAGAACTAAGCAGCCAAGCCCTTTGCTGGGGAAGCTGGGAAGTGGAGATTTTGCACGCTGAATTTTGATGTTCTATCATTCTGTTTTTTTTTAAATTACACTTTATTTATTTGACTTCTATCCCACCTTTCTCCCCAAAAGGGACCCAAGGTGGTTCACAATATAAACACAGTAAAGCACTAGTTAAAAACATAATCTAAACTACCCCCCCCCCACACACACAAATAAAACCAGGCTTTCATGATTTTAAAAAGCTTCCTTGAATAAAAATGTTTTTGCCTTCTGGTGAAAGGCCAGCAGGGAGGGGGCCATTCTAGCCCCCATCGAAGGAATTAATTCCATGGAAGGTGGGACAGAAGGTGGGATTCCATGGAAGGAATTAATCAATTCATTTAGGGCAATAGCCAATGATACACTTGTCCAGTTGGGACTTCTCCTCCTCATTGTAGACTCCGAGGCATCTCTAGCCCTTTGAGAAGTACACAGGAAGTTGCAAGAGAGATGGGAAAAGTATTTGGTCAGCACTGTCCATTAGACTGGTGGACCCCATTCAATACAACCCATTGAGCATTTTTCAGTTGTCTGTGGGTGTGTCCTAGCAACTAAACTCAAGCAGCAATTTGCTTAAGAGTGAACACCTTCTCAAAGTTGGTGTTTGTCATTATTGTTTTTAGAAGCACTTAAATTAGCATGCTAAATTCAAATTCAGATTAGTACAGTGGGCTATTGCTATCTGCTGAGGTTTGGTTCCAGGACCCCCTGTGGATACCAAAATCAGTGGATGTTCATTCAATGGCATAGTAAAATGGCACCTCTTATATAAAATGGGAAAATCAAGGCTTGCTTTTTGGAATTTATATATTTTACAAAATATTTCAAGCTGTGGATGGTTGAATCCGTGGATAAGGAAAGCCAACTGCATACTTGCACACTACACACAACAATTAAATGTTGCAGCCTTAGCTAAGTCTTATTTCCATGCAACTGATATTGGTTTGGATATACATCTACATGAATATAGTCTGTATATACGGATATGGTTTGGATAGATGTAGTCTGGGGATATCCTTCCTTATACATCTACATGTGTCTGGCCTGGAGAACACAGGATTTATATCTGCACCATATGCACTAGATATGTAGTTCATTTTCATACGTGGATGGTCCACGTTACTTTTGGGCATTTAAAAATATATATTTTTATGAACCTGCAGGAAAGATGACTCTATGAGCAGTCCAGCTCATGACTACTTTGGCCCATTCGGTGACGTCAGAAATTAATGTCCTGTGCTGGGATCACTGCATTCTGTTTGCATTCACCCAATAGGCAGATGTAAATGTTTAACATTATGAATTGCTATTATTATAATTCAATTTCTCATTTCATCTTGGACAGACATTTTCAGTTCTAGTAGGTAGGGGTGGTACACAGGCCATCATTTAATCACCTACACAAGAATAATGGGGCATTATTCAATATTTCTCTATTTACCCTAAGGAGTAGCTGATTCAATATGTTCTCTCTCCTCTATGATAACTTAATATTATAATCTCACAATAACTCTAGCAAATATCTTGTGCAGTAGAATGAGGAGGTGGTAAGCTGTCACAAAACTGGTTTTAGAATGGGGCTGACTGAAGTTAACATTTATTACTCATGGCAGTGCATTGAAAATCATAACAGCAGGGGCAGTATATTTTGAATGTGAAAGTTTTTAGTTGCTGGAATTTCTAGGTAAAATATTCAGGTGGAAGACCTGGGGAATATATTTTGGGATCCTGTAGACCAGGGGTAGACAACCTTTTTGAGCTGGGGGCTGGGTTGCTGTCCCTCAGACAATTGGGGGGCTGAAGCACCAAAAATAAATAAATAAATAAATGTAAAAAATAAAAATAAAAATATATATGCATGCACACTCTCTCATACCCAGAAAAGCCATGGCAAAACCCCCGTGGAGATTTTGCCGAGAAAACTCCAAGAACAAGTAATAACAATAATCAATATCATCATGGCGTGCGGCAGGGGGCGGCGGCGGCAGGACCGGCCGAGGGCCGGTCCAAAGGCCTCAGGGGGCCACATCCGGCCCCCGGGCCTTAGGTTGCCTAACCCTGCTGTAGACCTCCTATCAGTTAGAGCAGGGAATTCTAGACCAAATGGGCCCATTATTCAAGTAACGATGGGGGCAGTTTCATATGTTTACTTTGGAAGTGCTGTAGTGGAAATAACCTAATCAGCAGATACAGCCAAAACCTGACACTTGGATCCATCAGTTACCAAAATACACAAAAATAAAGTCTGCCAAAACAAAAGGTGTATTAAAAAGCTTTATTCACAATATTTTTTTTTTACAAATATAGTTCTTAAAAATTAAACATTTTGATCTCCCATAACTTCAGAGATTTCTATAAAGGTGGAAAAAGACAAAGTGGAATATGCACAAATTAAAACACAAAATGACCACATGATAAGTATACCATATCAACAAGGTGTCATTTGGGGATCATAGAGCTGTCATACAACACATATGGGATTTAAGTTAGTAATTTTTCAGGACTGAATAGATATTTAAATAACTGCATTGTGATACGATGAAGAGCAATGGAAGTTTAGACACTGTCTAAACAGGGACAGATCTTTTTAAAACAAAAATTGCCCTAATTTTAAAATACATATACAGTGGTTAGCATTTAATCAGTCACCTCATAGTATTTCCTTTAAATGTACACAAGTTAACAGATTTTTTTACCCCAGGGTGGTTGTATGACAATTGTTCATAAACACTAAAAAGTAATTCTGAAGCTATTTACATCATTGTAAATAATCTCAGGATGTAGCCATAACTTTTGAAATAGTAATCACTCTGAAGTTTTATACTTTGGTGTTCTTGCGTTAAACACAACATGAATACTTTTAAAGATATAAAACATGTTTCTCTTTTACTTTAGCAGTTTCTACAGGGTATACAATCTTCTTGTCTAGTTACATCACTTTACAAAAAAGTTACATTATAGTGCAGCTTGTACATACAACCTGATTACTGTATGTTATAGAACCATAAAAACTTTGTGCTCTTTCAAATAATAACACCCATGAAGAAATTACTATTACCACAACTCCTGTAAAGAGAAAATATGAAGCTTACGAAAACATATGCTGATGGTTTTACATCTGTTTGTGTGAATTACTTCCAGAGGAGTGGTGGGTAGGAAAGTGTCTAATACAATTCCTGCTACATTCATAAATGTATTTTCTATTGTTTATAGTGACAGGCACAGAGATATCACGGGGCATAATAACCATTTCACAGTCTGGTTTCCCCAATGAGGAATCAGCACATTTTGACAGCAGTACGTACTGGAAGCCTAACATCACCAAAAATAGAGGGGGTGGGAGAATCCATGAATCAGGTAATTAAAGTGTTGTGTTCCTAATTTTTGTTTACCATTAGATAGGTTTGGGCAATTCTTCTTTAAAGGACTGCTATGATCACATTTTGGAAGAATAGGGTCCTCTGGGTGCTTTGGGACATGAGATTAGAATAATCCTAATATTATTACATTTAGAATTTATCTTCTATGGCATTAGTCAATTCTTTAAAATTAACCAATACACACGGAACTTCACTAAAGCAGATCAGACTGTTATATGCATGAAATGTTGAATATGGCAGATACTGAAAGGCCAAAGATTTTTTTTTTTTTACAAAGGCAAATAAAATACATTAATAATTATTGGAATGTCTAGTAAATTAATGGAAAATATTTCTAGGTGATGTCCTATAAGATCAAGACAATTTACTTGATGTACTAAACAGTTTCTTTTAATATAAGTAGAAATACAGATGAAAAAAAATACCTAGAGATATTTATTTAACAATGAAATGTTCTAGATTTATGTGCAAGTAGAAGCAATTGATTGGCACAGAATAGGGGCTGGTATCCAGTGTATCCAAAATGGAGCATTGAAGGACTTTAGGTAGAAGGCAGAAGTGAGATATTAGAGAACTGAAAGTTGTGTTGCGTAAAGAAGGATCTGTTTATATTGATTGGTTTAGAAAACAGAATACATGGACAAGGCAATCCTGCTTTTTGATTCAAGTCTGTTTCCTCACACTAGAAGATCAAGAGGATCTCCTACAAAATATAGGATAGTTCATGCTCATCTAGATGGATGGTGCTAGTAAGGGGTTTAAGGGGGGGGGAGGGACTGGTAATGGAGCCCTGAGGTAGAACTTTGAAGAATGGTGCTTCTGTTTTATTGTTAAGGGGAAAAAGTTTTTGAGGATCAGCCATGGTCTGCAGTATCAATGGCAGCTCTCCAAGGGCAGTATTCAATGATAGAATTTTGCTGGCACAACATCACAAAAGAATGAGAGCAGAAGTGAGCAATCTCCTGCTCCCCAAGGGAGGCCCCTGTGCACTCGTAAAATCACCTCTGGTGGGCTGAGAAATTCTAGAGCCATTTTTTGGGGGGGAGCTGTGGGGGGCAGAAAAAGAAAGTTTAAGTATCGATACAATGCTGGATTTAGGACAAAGAGAGAGTGGAGCTTCACTCTTAAGCTTAGGAAAAGGACAGAAACCATTTTCATTGTATTGAAGCTGCTGCACAGACTGCAACATTCTAAAATTGAGCTCTGTAGCTGATAGCACTGTACATGGTTGGCCCATGCAAGTAAATTGCTGTCCTGCATTATGTTTTGATGTATGCATGAATCCTGAAAACATGTTTGATAATCATTCTGAGTTACATAATTCGAAGTTCCAAGACTAGAAAACCTGTGCTACAGTAGGTATTTTGAACTTATTTCTTCCAGTAATTACATAGTGCAGATCTTTCTCTTGATATGACAGGCTGTGCAGTGACAGAAGCCACCATTATTGGCTCAAAACATCAAGGTGTTTAATTTCACTCTAATTAATTTCATTTTTAATCTACACACAGTTGTGCTTGCCTGTGATATGACACAATGCACACTTTGCTGGAGAAACACATTACTGTGAGCAGTAGAAATTATAGTGCCCAAGTATAAATATTACTTAGTGCTCAAATAATTAAGCTAGAGATGGTTTATTTATATAAAAAAAGATAAAACTGAATTACATTTGGCTTTCTTAAGTCACACCTATAGGAATTAAACTGTTCCTAACACCTCCAAATGAGAAAACATAATGTTTAAATGTAGTATGAAGACATACTTTTTTTTCTCAGAAGGATCAATGAAAAAAGATTCAGATTCAGATTTACCACAACATTGTTTCTAACATCATGCTTTCAAACTGTTTTTTTCATTAAAAATTATTAAGAATCAAACATAGAACACAAGAGTTGAACATATGAAAAGCTTATTTCAATGTGACTAATTTTCTGAATGATAAAGATGTCAGAGGAAATCTATAACCAGAAACAAATATCCATTCTAATTAAGAAAAATATTTTCATGATTTTATTATACAAGTTCTTGTGATAGCTAAAATGAGCCGTACAACAACATCATATCCAATTACAACAAAGTTATGTCTTTAGTATAAGTAGCATTGAAAAGCAAGTGAAGTCCCATGCCAGCTTCTCCTCACATTTATTCTCAAATCTGCCTCTTCCATACCTCATTCCTCAGAACATCTTTTTAAACTTGGAGGGTGGTTAATAACTGGTTATGTGATTTGGCATGGAGAGGCACAAAACAGGAAGCAGGTAAAATCTTGGGTGGGGAAAGGTTAGGGAGAATTATTGCTTATATGCTCTTACCATTCAAATTGCCAGATCACACACTGTATTTTTCATTCTTATAGCCCAATCCTGTTGAGGGCCTTTGCAAATAAAACCATGGTGTTGTAGCTTGATTTTTCTTTTACCTTCACAACATAAAAATATTGTTCCTGGTATCTATTAGATTTTACACAATGTTAACTGGAATGTTGAAACTGCAGTAACAAACTTATGGGACTAGCCTGTCTAAATTTTTAAACAAGAGAAGATTCAAAACATTAAAAGGATTTCACATATTAGGATTAACCCACCTTGAATCTAATATTACAGGTTTCAAAGAGATACAGTTTTGCATTCCAGTGCAAATTCTGCTGGACTTTTGAGAATTTCAGTTTCAGAAGCTATGCCCAAATGGCAGCTTGCATGCTCTTGGTTTTGTGGTTGTTTGTGAAACTAGACACATATACAGAAAAACACTGGTTACCAAATTTATCTGTGGTTAGATTTGATTTTCAGCTATGTTCTCAAAGTATATATCCAGCTTTTGCCTTTAAGATGACTCACAATTTAACATAATAGCGTGCACAGATGAAGTGAAAATATTCTCATGTAGTTTTCATGAACGCATATCTTCTTAAGTATTCAAATTACCAATTAATGATAGACCCGCATAAGAAGAGGCTGTCACAGTTAGATTTGTCTCTAGTGATCAGACAAACCACATTAACACAGATTAAAAAAGAAAAAGCTCTTGATACTTAATTCTTTATGGCTTTTTGCAACACAGCAAAGTATTACAGCTTAAAGCAGACATCTCCTCATAGAGGAGGATAGAATTTTGCAGTCAAAATAAAACAGAAAACAAGTAACATATTGAGCTCAGAATTCTATTTGGCCAAATGCACACTGAGGCCCAACAAAATCTGGAGATGACAGGTTATTGTTTCTATAAAACATAAATAAGATTAATGATTTTAGGTCCCTTGATAAATAGTGCATGGGTTGACAGCAGACTGCAAAAAAATGAAAATAAAAATAAAAATTAAAAAATTAAAAAAATTAAACTGATATATCTGGAATATTAATAACTATATCATGTGCCCCAAACAATATCCAGCATTATTTTATTTTCCTTTTCTTTTTTGCTCTTCTTCTTTTGTTAGAATTGGAAGAGGGTGTGCCTCAGTGTTAAAGACCCAATGTTCAAATGGAAGGAGGTCATCTTCAGAGAATAATAAGTACAGGTACCTGGCAAGGGGGTGAGGGGAAAGGATGTTAAACATATCACAAAACTGAAAAATTATGTAGGAATAGTAACAAAATCATTTATATTTCTATCAAAGCAACTCTCTAAATCACTAATGGAGCCAAGAATTTAACAACTAGGGCAATAAGAAGAAATATTTCTGGACGCACCTCTGTTTCAGTTCCATTCTTAAACTATATTCACAAAACTCAAAATGTCTAGCCTCTCAAAGCTAGTCATTTGCCCCCCCCCCCACCACATCCCAGAGGTCAAAGGAGCTCCCCCACTCCAGGGCCTGAACTGTACAAATCAGTAAACATGAAGATAAAAGTTCAAGACATTATTTACTTTCTAAATCCATCAGACAGTCCTATGTACTCTGGTTTTAACAAATCACTTATTTATCTAGGCCAGAGAAATTATTCAGTCTGAATCTGCTCAATGTGCTCCATAAAGGATCACCACTTCATAGATCAAATTATAGTCAAGAAAGTTTGATTACTCTGTGACACAAAATTATATTTTGGATAGCATTTAAGACAGAAATGCTCAGGCATTCCAGTTTGTTTCAAGAGACCAACATTTTTGTTAAAAGAGTCCCTTATGTGACTCTCTGGGAAGCATTTTAACCGCAAGTATTTCATTGAGAGGTTTTCACGAATTTCAGAAATTAAAGTAATAGCCATTATAAGCCAGCACCCCTTTCTTAGTTCCCCTTTCTGCTACCCAGATAAAGAATGCTCATAATTTGTCTTCTACTTTTTAGTGGAAGAATTTCAATTGCTTACTTGAGTGTTTCTGAAAGGAAGAAACTCTGCTGTACATCATCATGGCTTTGATGGTTGTTGTACACATCTCTAACTCCAGAATAACCTCCATCTACTCTGCAATATTTTTCCAATGCCTGAATTTCAAGAGAGAAAAGAGTTTGATGAGATATGTTATAGATATGTATCCTATCCTTCAATATAAAACATCCCCTTGCACTCTCAATAACACTGAGTTACACCTGTGGAACTTTCTGTGAGAATAAGGGGGACCTTCTTGGTAGACACAGGTCCAAAACACATTGCAAAAATAATCCAGTTTGAGACTGCTTTAATTGCCCTGGGTCAATGCTAGGGAATTCTGGGAACTGAAGTTCTGTGAGACATTTAGCTTTCTCTGTCAGATCGCTCTGGTGCCACAATAAACTAAAATCCCCAGGATTGCCTAGCACTGAGCCAGGGCAGTTAAAGTGGTCTCACACTGGATTATTTCTGCAGTGTGTTTTAGACCACAGTTTGCCTTGCACCTAATCTTTAGACAACTATCCAAGGGAATTAGGATTGCTCTGAATATTTACTGTGCTAGAGTTCTCAAGTGCAGAACAATGTTTTACAGCTAAGACCAAAAAGAGAAAATCAGTACATAAAGATTTCATAAAGATTTTATCAGCTTTTGAATGCCATAAGTTTTTTTCTAGGTTTGAACAATATTAGCTGGAAGCTTAGCATAAAGAATTAATTATGTAAATTCAAACCAGATAATATTTATGAATTAAAAATGTGAGAATTTTAGACATTTGTGGTAAAACAGAAGTTGAATATGTTTATACTGTTAGTCAGAAACACGGAAGGTTTTACCAAGGCTGAGGATTACCCTCCTCTAGAGATGAAAATTGTTATGGAGAGTGATTTCAGCTGACTATTTCATCCTTTAAACTGACAAGCTGATTCAAAACAAAGAAACCTTAAATTCTATACACTGCTGTTTCTTTAGAGAGATACCATTCCAGCAATTGAGGGGCATTATTATAGTACTGTAGTTCCAGACAATGAAACTATTCTTCTTATTCCATATCTAACACAAAGCTACTCTTGCATGCAAATATTTCTCAGCTTGTTAACCATTTTGACAAAAGTCGAGAATAGCAAACTAGACACAAACTATCACCAGGTGATATACCAATATATGGAAGTAGAAAACCAGATTAACTGGAGACTGAATATATTCCTATTAAAAGAAACTGAAGTATTGACACATATTAGAAGACTCCAGTTACATGCTTAATTTTTAAAAATAGTTTCACTTGAAGCACATGTAGGCTTATGAAGCTGCTATCACATTTCCATTAAAGCCAGAGGAAGTGAACTGTTTTGGCTTTCCAGACCAGGCTACCTCTGGAATAGGCCAGTGGATCAGACAATGTTGTTGTTGTTGTTCCCTTACCTCTTCCCTTACATAGTCTCCACTGATTACTTTCTAGCTTAGTCCCCACTGTTTGCTTTCTCCACATCTTTGCATAGAGAAGTCCTTTTATTGCATTCTTCACTATTCCATGAGGAAGAGAGTTCTACTGTTACTACTGATCATTGATTTAAGATAATAGTGGGATAATCCTCAAGAGTGGGGCATCTACCACACACTCCATGAGACAGATTTGGATTCACAAAGTAGCAGAGGCAGGACTAATCCCCCCCCAAAACAATTTTCAAAGTTAGGAAAATTCTACAGAATCACCTTTCGATCAAGGTACAGTGGTCCCTCCACATTTGCTGGGATTGGGATGAAGGACCCCCATGAATGTGGAAAAACCACAAATAAAATAACACTATTCTTTTTACGTAAGAGAACACCTCTCTAGGAATCTCCAGCTCCTGCACTGAAACTCTATGGTCAACATCTGCCAGACGTTGATCACAGAATAATGCTAGAGGACCTACAAATGCCTAATGAAGTGTTTTATCTAGGAACTTCTAGGTTCTCCAGTACAACTCTATGGTCAATGTCCAGCAGATTTGCACGAGAGGACTTAAGAGATTCTTAGAAAGAACATATTAATCAAAACCACAAATAATCAAAGCCACAAATGTGGAGGGCCAACTGTATTTTGAAATAAAACATTGCTTACAACACTAAACCTTGAAAGAAATAACCATAGGCCATAATACCTCTACAGCTTCCCAGCCCCACTGACGATACTTTGGGTCGTGAGTAAATCGCCACATATACATGTAGGTTTCTATAACTTCAGGACGCAAGATATAGTATTTTTCATTTTGCCTGGTAGCAATTGCTTCAACTCCACCATCAAACCTGAAGGCTTCTGGTCCCAGCTTCATGCCTGACAATAGTAAATATCCAACCATCAGCATAATCATGAAGACTTTCAGCTCTTCAGCATGTAGAACAGCATATAAATGTATGGAAACTTTACAACATTTATTGTCATTGCCAAAAGGAATGCAGGATAAAAGGGGAAAACATAACATTACACTGTATACTTTATACCAGGGGTAGGCAACCTTTCCCCTTTAAGGGCCGAGGGACTTCAGCTCCCAGAATCCCAGGAGCTATTGGCCAACATGGGACCATTGGCCAACATGGCTGAGGCTTCTGGGAGCTGAAGTCCCTCGGCCCTTAAAGGGGAAAGGTTGCCTACCCCTGCTTTATACAATATTCCAAAAGCAGTGTGAGTGAAACAAATCCAGAAGAGTAATTCCTTATACATGAAGAATCAGAATTAGAATTCTAATTTCAAACATAACATAATGGTATGTCTCAGAGTACTTGTATTTTATTTTAAAATGAGAACAGGTACCTAAGAAAACATTTACCTGGGAATTATTTTTTTTAAATTTTGTTGAGTACATGAAGCCAACTTGTCAGATGAGATTATATGCCTCTAACAGCCCTCCCCATGTTGATCTCCACTTGTTTCAGTATGAGGCAATTTATAATTAAGGTATAATATGCAAAGACATGTTGTCATAGGTACTACAAAAGCCAACTACCATTCCCCGATTTCTTGCAAAGTTATGTTTAATTTGAAAGTTTGAGAGTTTGAAAGTAGACTACTCTTTCAGTTGAACATGTCTGTCAGGAACTTTAAGCAACTATTCTAATTCTAATTAAGCCCACATAATAGTAGGGTATATTTCAGAGGAAGGAACTGGCAAAACCACCTCTGAGTATTCCTTGCCTAGAAAATCATATGAAATTCATGGTCGACTGATGAATTGAAGGTACATACACACACAATAGTACAGTCAGCTCTCCATATCCACGGATTCTGCATCCATGGCTTGAAAATTCCGGCCCCTCATACTCCAAAAGGAAAAGCTTGATTTTGCCATTTTATATAACTGACACCATTTTACTATGCCATTGTATATAATGAGACCTGAACATCAACAGATTTTGGTATCCAAGGGGAGTCCTTGAAACAAACCCCAGTGGACACCAAGGGCCCACTGTAATTAGCAAAGGCAGTTAATGCAGATATAGGAATACAAGAAGCCACCTAGGAACATACTGCAATATTTGTATGTTTTCTTTCTTTTCATTTTTAAAACTTTACATGGGATTTATCAAAAATAAATAAAATGTTGATAGATTTTTTGATAGAAATCAATACGAATATACATTTTACGTACAAACACACACTTCTTCTGGACTGGTTTAGTAGTGTGTCTGACTACTCTAAACACATGAAGAAGTCGGCAAAGAAAATCCTACCATTTGTTTGTGAGAACAGTGAATGTTCTGTGTCCTAATATCAGAGGGTAAAACTCTCTGCAAACTTTAAAAATCCTTCCCACTTGACATATGAAGTTAGGAATTATATCTGGTAGAAATTCAACACATTCTCATTATATACACATTCTTAACTCCTAGTTATCAACTACATGGGGAAAAAGTGGAATTAACAGCATAAATATAAAAAGAAAAAAATGAAAGGACATTTTTGAACAGAAATACTGAAAAGTTTGGAAATCTTACTTGTGCGATCATAGGACTCATGACAGGTGCGGGCAATTTCAGCACCAAGTTCAATGTGATGTCCAGTTTTCTCAGGTGGTGCTCCGTCTGCACCCAGAACAAACATTCCTCCAGCAAAACAAGTTAGGTGACCCATTTTGTGTTCAAGTAGACCACCCTTCCATTCAGCAATGTACATTAAACCAGTACTAGACTTCCTGATCAGATGGGTGTCTATAGACTAGAAATGTTAGAATATAAAAGTATGTTAGTTTGCAACTGATAAATGCAAGTCCCCAACTGAAACTGCTTCCAAAGGGTGGTGGACATCAAAAGCAGAAGTACATGAAGAATTAAGTGGTTTCCCTGGCAATGGCACTCTATGCTTGCAACAATGTGTGCACAAATGCTTTGCAAGTGCAGATTGGCCTCTTTGGAGTCTGGCCTCCTACCTGATACATTTGACTAAACTGCCAGCCTTACATATTATGCTGGTTTTTTTTAGCTGTGGACAAGAGCTAAATTTATTGTAGTATTTCAGAACAACACATATCTGGTTTTGCTAAATAAAAATAAATCAATTTAAAAGCCCTTCAACACAACAAAATACATTTTAGTCAAAATAGCAAGCAAGGATTTAATTAAGAAATATTTATTTGGTTATTGGTCTTTCCTGTGGTAATGGGAGGAAACTGATGAGGTATTTACTCTTTCAATTGATAGCATTTTCCTCTATCATCAAACAGCAAGTTATATGTTTTATTAGTATCACTTCTGTTCTGACAGATGAATAGGCTCAGAGTAATCTTACAGTTCAGGGCAAACTGAAATTTTACCATAGCTATGTAATCAATATTTTGGAAAAAGTAAGATATAGAAGAAAGCCATGCTTCAGCCCTATTTTCCATTTAGAGGTGTGACTCAAGACATAATCTTCCATGTCTTTTTATTGAAAAAAGGATTTTTGATCCAGTGGAGGGATCTCATTAATGGAATGGGAGAACTGATTCTTCTTTCTTCTGAAGCTGCCAGTGCCACCTCTGATACCCACCAGAGATTCAGAGGAGTGGGCAAAAATGTCACCTCCTCCTTCCACTGATTGGAACCTGAGTGGAACTCCACTTGCAGGATGCTCCTGCTGATGGGAGCAAAGTCTAGAGCCAACCTATCCAAAATAACAACATATTTCATAAAAAGATGTTGATGAAACTATGAGGGGGTATCGTAATGTTTTAATTATCACCTTTTAAAAAAAATGACAGAACATTTGTTTTGATTTGTAGTTGTTAAATTATCTGTATATAGTCACCATTCAGATTTACACATTTCCCCCAGCATTTCTTGACCCTCTGAATACCTGATATGGTAGAAGTCTACAGACTGCACCTTATGAGGGGTATCAACCAGAGGTTATCATGATATATTGATGAAATTTTGTCAGTGTCATCATTGGTTCCTACGTGAATGATGTTGAGAAAATCAGCTCATTGTGTCCTTTATTTTTGTGACACGTTGTGCCAGAAGTGACTAAAGTGTGAAATTCTTGTAAGGCACAACCTGCAGACTACTACAATAATGGTATCTGAAGGGTCAAGAAACACTGGGAAAAATATGTAAATCTGAATGGTAACTACGTAGAAATAAGTTAACAACTACAATCAAAACGAACTTTATGTCAAAATTTTTTAAAGGTGATAATTAAAACTCGCTTATACTTTAAAAATACATACTTAAGACATTTATTGTGAAGAACATTTAAAAAACATGAACACTTAACTTTAGTTCTAAAACACTTCCTTAGGAGGTGCTTTAGATCATCTTAAAAAGATTTATATATCTTGTTTACCTGAACAGCATCATAATACATTTGCCTGCCTTCTTCATCTGTCTTATCTGACATCAGCCATGCCTTAAGTAAATATTCATAAAAGCTATCTCCAAGTCCTCCAATGGAGACATGATCTGAAAAGGAAAGTAGAAAAGCACCGCATAGTAATTCCATCTTCAATTTAAGTACATACACAGACATACACAGACACATTTGACTCTAAAGTAAGATAGATGAACTGTAAAGCAATGCATACCAAAGCCTAAAACCTATGAAAATAGTTTTTAACCTTTTGTCATGAGGTCCTCCACAAAAAATACATTGTTTATGGATAAGCAGATTCTCTATAAATCCAATCAGAATGTAGTGCCCTCTATACATGAAACAGCTCTGTATTTGGCCTATGCATCTGAAGATTTTACTTCCCCTATCTATTGGGCCCCAGTTTCACTTGTACAATAGCCCCTCAGTTTTCGCAGATCAGATCTGTGTTCCTCGCTTATGTGTGAGGGACAAACAAAGGGCATACAATGGGGCATGCCCTCCTACACATGCCTGCACACCCTTGCACCTCCATTCAAACCTATGGGGCTTGAATATGTACGGTTTTCCATTTTTGTGGAGGCATCTGGACCGGATCCCCTGCGAAAACAGAGGAGCAACTGTATTATATTAATCTATTATTTAATATGTTAATAATAAGAGATTATAAATTACTCTATTATTCATATTCTATTTGTAGGGCCAAAACATACTAAAATAAATTGGACAAAGTCCTCTGACTTATAAATGGTGAATCAAGTCTAAAATCTGAGTTTTTTGTTGACTTGATCTGAAATCTCTTCTTAACTTGACAAACTGATTGCTTCTTTAAGTTACAAGTACTTTTTGGATCAAATCCTACACTACTTAGTGAGTCAAGCTGTCCACATTGTTTAATGTATGATCAGAACAAAGTGATATAATAAAAACAAATCAGAACTAGTTGTTAATTCTAAATAATTATCATTAAATAAACTATCATGTGCATTCTAGTTTTGACACTGAATATGGCGGATTTTTTAAAAGGACCAAAGTTCACAGTTAAGCTTAAAAAGAATATCCTGATAACACATGCAACTTAACTCCATGAAGCTTTCCCTTAGATAACAGGACTCTTGCAATTTAGATTAGTACCTTGTCTTATTTTCTGTTCTGCAAAGTTATATAAAGTTGTCCCTTAAAATCCCCACTAGAAACTACACAAGTACAGAATCTACTTTCTCCCAAGAGATTTCACCTTTAAATTGTGCTTCTTTGCTCATCAGCCTATGACCTGGTATTTAGTTTTCTTAAATGTTATCTTTGCTATCCTTTTCCAAAGAAATGTTCTGTGATGGCAAGGTAGGACTGTGAAGAGCTAATAAAACGGAACACTTTTTAAAACTACAGAAATACCTAATTAATTATATCAGTCTCCATAACAGAAAGAGGAGAAAAACTTTCTTCAAAAGAGGGAGTGCATTCTATGTGATGGAAGGCTCATCTCTGAATAGCAGCATTTAAATGACCTTTACAGTTTCCTAAATGAATTACCTCAGAAACTCTTGACATTTCCAGCCTAAATAGCAGAAGCAGAGTCTCATCAATAATAAGTCCTGCTATTATACCCATTATTGCTAGAGACAAATCTAATTGACCCATGATGTTGCAAATCATTTTCAATTTACTACCAAAGTAACGAAGGCTAAATAAATGTACAGGAACAATACCAATAAAATCAGTAGCAACTGTCAGGCATCTAGTATTGCTAATCTAAGAGTAACAGGATATACTTTGCCCTACTTTGGTTCATGTGTGAATTCAGTGTTCCTTAAAGTTGCAGTGACATTTTGCATATTTTTAGTAAAGGGGGAGGGGAATCACAGCAGTGAATTTTTTTTCTACATTTCCCTTAAGTGTGAAAACCTTCAGAAACCTAGCATTATATCACTGTTGCATTTAAAATAGTGTAAACCTTCAGATTTCCTGAAAGCAAAGGCTATAACATTTCTGGTGCACAGCATATTTTGTGTGGTAAGCATTTTATATGGAGGTGGGAGAAATGGAGCACATGGATCACCGTGGGCTCCAAACTCTCCAA